>PVKM010000151.1:28590-139308 GCA_004027735.1 Carollia perspicillata | reverse complement strand
ATTTTAATATATATTATCCTATAATACTACTTTCTGCAAATGGGATCATCTTCATCTGGGAATCCTGTAGAATGCTGTAATCACTTATACATTGTTCCATAAATATGCTCCTCATTTTCTGCTAAAGGAAACTAACTACTAAAAACTTCTTAAAGTAAAAAACACATGAAAAAGGAAATGGAAAAGTATGGATATATGAGTGGAATATGAATATCATACAGGGAACTTTTTAATAAGAGAAGCTTCAGAAGCATAAACTTAATGAATGTGTCCATTAAATAACACAGACCCACAAACCAGACACAAGCTCAGGGAAATAGCACAGTCCAGCCAACGAGGAAACACAGCTCAGAGCCAGCAGGAACCTAGACTACCATACAACTGGAATGTGATACTCTCTGGCTCCTGACTGGGAGGCCAGAGACCTGGGTTCTTGTGTTCTCACCGCAGGGCCACCCCCAACTCTGGGGCCCTGGGCAAAGAGCTTTTCCTTCGGGGTTTCGGGCTTCCTCTGCACTTGGAATAGAAGTATCTCAAGGCTCCCTCCTTCTGACTCTCCATGATGAGAAGCACCTCTCAAACTTCCTCCAATCCTGTGTGTGGCGGTGTTCACCCATGAAGCGCCACGGCAGAATCCAGGCTGAACCAGGATTCGCCTCTTGCTACCACCACCTAGTCGTACTGAAGAGGAGCACCTCCCAAAGACGCAGCCACAGTCCTGGCCTCTTACTCCTTCCCCGTCATTTGTGGCGGCAACGTTACAGTACAGCCCCCGTGCCTAATTAAACTTCCCCACCGAGTAAAGCACCTGGGGGGTACAAGATACAACGAGGTACCAGTCTCAGGCAGAGGTGCACATTATTACTAAGTTATTAAGATTAAGTTTTAAAGTCTAACAGCCTTATGTGTTCACTGTAGCACTATTTACAACAGCCAAGATCTAGAAATAGCCCAAGTGCCCATCAGTAGATGAGTAGATAAAAAAGCTGTGGTACATTTACACAATGGAATACTACCTGACTATAAATAAAAAAAAGGGGGGGGGGGCTTTTGCAACAGCACGTATGGACCTGGAGATCATTATGCTACGTGAAATAAACCATCCAGAAAAAGACAAATATTGTATGCTCTCACTTTCATGTGGAATCTAATGAACAAAATAAACTGACAAACAAAATAGAAACAAAAGTATGGACACATGGAACAGACTGGCAGCTGTCAGAGGGCAGGGGCGTTGGGGCTGGATGAAAGAAGGTGAAGGGATTAAGCAAATACACACACGCGTGCACACATATGTGTATGTGTAAAACACACAGACACAGACAACATTGTGGTGACAGCCGGAGAGAAAGGAGGGTTAGGGGAGGTGGAGGTAGGCAAGGGGGAGGAAAATGGGGACAGAAAGAGACTTTGCTTGGGGCGATGGGTACAGTACACGATGCAGTGTGCAGATGGTATTTTACTGAGTTATCCACTTGAAACCTGTATGGTTTTGTGGACAAATGTTGCCCCAGTAAATTCAGTAAAAACAAAGTCCCATTATTGGCCAACTCAGCTTCTCCCTTGTCAACCCGGCCGGTATCCCTAGGAATCCAAAGCCCTTTCTTTCTTCTTCAAAGCACTAATGAAATGATGCGATGCGGTGGTGAGGGTGAGGGGAGGGCTCGGATAACCTTGACAGAGCCGCGGTAGGTCTGTCCACAAGATAATACTCAAAACTTATTTTTATTTTGTGCTTGGGGAGGAAGTTTTATGTTGTCACAGAAAAGAACAACCAGTTCCACAGTTATGTGGCTAATACAACGAAGAAAACATGCGTGTGTTGGGGGTAAGGTAAGGCACAGTGACCTCCCCACACAGGCACTGCTAGCCCTGTAACCTCGCCCTTGTGCTCCTCCCTACCTCCACTGGCACTGCCCGAGGGCCAGGCGGCTGGGTTCTTAGCCAAGAATTTTCCAGCAGTACACCATGTCTTTTTTCGTCCTGTCGTTCCTGCCTTTACAACTGGGGAGTGTGTTTTTAGAAATAAAAGTTCAGAGCTTCCCACAACTCCAACCACCATAGGACATCTTTCCTCAGCCCCAACCTCCTTCCTCTCCCCTTGCTGAAAGCCACAGCACACCCTCTGCATATTAGAAAAGTTCAGTTTCAAGGAATTTTAAGGGTCACCAGTCCCACCATGGCCACTGTGACAAAACATATACCTTAAGACATTCCATGTCTTACTGTGATCCACGGAAATACCAAAGGCCCCCACACTTGTAGTAAATTTTAAACACACCCACATGTGCTTCATAATAATTTTAGTGACTTAAATTGGGGAGGCATTTTGTCACATCCCCACTTAAAATGATGAGGGCAGGCAAGCAAAAAGGGACCACATAGCTCGACCAAGTAAGCAGACCCTTTTATCTCCCCACTCCCAGCCAACACCGGGCCCTGCACCCACCAGGCAGAGCCACACACCCACCAGGCAGAGCCACACACCCACCAGGCAGACAGGCAGAGAGCCATGCACCTACCGGGCACAGCCACGCACCAGTGAGGAGAGTATGTGACAAAGCACACGAGTGGAGAGCAGAGGACGGAGAAACAAAGATGGGAACGGTGGAGAGGGAGTCTGCAAGGATTAGAATTCGGCTGTGATAACATTAATTTAAAAAAGGGACAAGGAAGTAAAGAGAAGCCCTAGAGGGGATAGGAGGTGGAGACACTGGCAAGAACTGAGGAAGTCAGGGGTGTTTAGTCAACCACCCCTGGGGGCCCATTTGACTCATCCATTCCCAACCGTACCACTCCCCACTAGGCGCAAAGCATGCAGGATTTACAAAAATGGCCAGAGGGCTCCCCACGAGGCTCTGCAATTCTGATAGGGAAATAGGATTTACCCATAAACAGCAGTGAGAGAAAAAAAGAAAGGAATCTCCTGCAACACAAGAAGGTGTAAAACTGAAGGTTCCTACACAGAAAGCAGGGCAGGAGAGAGGACAGGCAGCTTGGAGTGGGGAAGAAGGCAAAGGGAGTCAGGGAGGGCTTCATGGAGAAGGTGGCAGGCACTTCAACTACGCCTAGACGTAGAATTAACAAACCTTTCCCAGAAACTTTTGTTTTCTAGTCACAGCCTTGGAGGAAGCACCGCCATCTTGACTAGGCGAAACCTCCTAAATATTCAATAACTCTTTCCATCATACAGAATAAGGAAGATGGGAAATCTTGGATCTCCAGCAGATGTGTGTCTGCAAGATCTACGGAAAGACTTTGGGGCACAGGTCAAAAGTGGAATATTACAACGTAGAATTAAAAATTAGGTCCAGTTCACATCCCTAAGAACAACTCAGTCTTTTTCAAGTTTCCTGGCTTTAGAACAGTGAGACTCAGGAAACAGTAAAGATAAGAGTTAAAAAAAAAAAAGGAGTCCTTTTTATGTCTGTTTGCTGATCCAGACCTGAAGGGCTTCTTGTCTTCTGTGTAGCTTTCTCTGTAAATGAGTTGATAATTCCCTGACAAGAAGTAGCAGCATCTCTAGAACTGGGACACAGCTCTACAATCCTGACAGAGATTAGGGGAACAGAGAGTGGGATAAGGAGAACAGCAATGAAGATGAAGGAAATAAGTCTACCAGCAGTTTCTTTTCTAAGGCCAAGGCTGTCAGCACAGGTGGGGATGCACTACCAAAGCCCTTGTGCTTCCTGGTCGACGACACGAAGCTTTAAACAGGGGATGATTTGGTCCATGCCACGGACAAACACCACACTGGCCTTAAAGTCAACGTTACACATTGCTGAACCAAAACTCTACAGGAGCACGCGAGACATTTTTTCTTGGGATTATTCCTGGCGGTTTATCATTCAAAGCCAAACGTGTTTTTAAAAAGTGGTTAGACTAAAAGCTTGCCGTGTTTGTTGGGCTTTTGTGAGCTCTTCTTCCTTAAATCAAGGGAACCTATTGAGCTGCAAGCTCCTGCCTTCACTTTAAATAAACTGCCTTGGGACCCTCCTTGCGCAGAGTCAGACCTGGCGAAGGCTCTGAGGCACCTCTGTGCAGGACGGAGGATGACGACAAACTCTGCAGTGGCTAATTAGTGCCCCACGATTCTCAGGCACAGCCTCACAGGAACCTTGCTGTTCACATTATCACCCTGGAGACACCTTCTCCCAAGAATCTACCTGTGATGCAGTTCCGTGACTTCCTCCACGAGGACAGCCAATGTATCCGCAAAGGAAGCAAATCTTTTAAAATGGGTGTTTGCAAGAAAACCCAAAGTACTGGAAAATCCCTCAACAATAAAGCACCTCAGCATAACATCCCTCTAACCTAGGACTCATTTCCATTGGTAGTTACAAAGGTCACCACAGGTACCTAGTGTGTCTAAAATTCACTTGAACCCAAACTGCTGGGCAATGAGTCAAAACCAAACCAAACCAACCACACCGACAAATGCTAGTTTCAAAGCATGACACCCTGCAACTAACTGTGCTGTGTATTTTCACAGCCACCATCCTTCCCGGGTTCTGCTGGACCCCTTGCAAGGCAACCTCATTTGGGACGCTGATAAGAATCAGTGCTGGGCACATCCTTCTCTGTCTGCCAAGATACTATTTACAAATTAAACATATAAAAGAGTCTGAAATGCATACTTTGAAGCTTTTCTGGTTGAGACAGCACACTGTGACTTAGGACTAAAACTCCAACATTATATCCTAAATGAATCCCTGGTTAAGTGACAGAAGAGCTTTGATATGCCCTGACTTTTGTAGTGGCAACAAAAATTCAAGAAGGAACCCTTCAAGTTCTTTGCAATTAAAATGAATAAGCGTCATTTATGATGTTTATATACCATTAAGAAAATCACCATGTAGTTCATTTGACCTGTTTGAGTTTCAAGTTCCTCATCTACAAATAAGCAGAAGAATAGTGACGACAATGTCAATTTTGATATAAATTGAATAAAATATGACACATGATGACATCTGCTGAGCTATCATATAAAAACGTACATTATCCCAAAGATCCTTTTAAAGGCCTCAATTCCCACCCTGGCCTTAAATCCACAACCTGCCAGATCAACCTAAAATGCTTCCTTGTTCATGAATTCCCTTGCTCAAACCTCTGAGAGACAAGCCTCTCCTATGCATTGGATAGAATATTCACACGCTTGACCCTAGAGGTCAAGTCTTTCTACCCTCTCCAACTTTATCTTCTGAAAATTCTCCTCAACTGGAACCTCTTGTCCTGGGCAACCAGGTCAAAAGCGGTTTATTAGTCTTCTCACACACTCTTCAGGCTGCGTCCCTGTGATATCAGGACTTCCTTCTGATCACAGGTGATCACAACCCACGCCCCCCACCCCTGCCCCCTTCCAGCAGCCGCCCTACCCCCCTGGGCCAGAGCTCGCCCTGCACCACCCGGCACTTTGCCGATTGCGCCGCATGTTTACGGGCTTGGGTACATTCTTCAAAACACATAAATTTTCAACTGTAAATCATTTCTTTTTTACAGAATTATGGACTTTGCTTAATAGCATTTTAGAACGTGTAGGAATACAGCACAACAGCAAGCTACGAAAGAGGTGCAAATATTTTCAAAACCATTAAGTGCCTGGTTAAAAGCGCGGTGGGGAGATGGGAAAGGGCTGTCCTCACGGACATTCAATTTCCAAGTCTGATGACATAGAAAGCAACATATCCGACCCTTTTTGATCAGAGATTTTATTCTATTTAAGTATTTTTAACTACAAAATTCTGAATTCAGTTAAAAAATAAAAAGGAGGTAGGTTCTAATTATATTTAACAAACCAATTTATTTCAACTTCTGTGGATTCCATTCTTCAATGTACAAAAGAGTGGGCCCATATTTAAATTAGGGTAGTTTCTAACATGTTTTGAAAGCATTAGTGCTTGCATAGAGGTAGATGATATAATGGTGTAAGTTGCTTATACCAATAAGCAATCGATGCTTACGTTGGAGCTTACATACCAAAAACTGCAATAGAGTATTGCTATATTTTTAAAGATTTAAAATCATAGAAGCATACAGCCTGACTATAACGGTCCAAATGTTCTGAAAGTTTTATCATATATAAAACAAAACATCATATATATAATATATATATTATATATCATATATATAACAAAACATCATAATTCATAGTAGGCTTCGATTATATAATAATGTATTATAAACCCAGAAGTTTGGAAGGGCACTACTTATGTCAACATTTCAAAAATCCTGTTTTCCACATGTAAAACATCATTCCAAATGAGTGAATTAATGAGTAACTAACTCATAATCAAAATTAAATGTTATTTATATGCAACATTCAAAAGACCCAGCTATATTTAGCTCCCAAATTTTGTCAGCTCTATTACATGTTTTGCTAAATTATAATTATTCAAGTATCTCTGACTTACCTTTAAAACTGGCATTACTTACAGGCTCTAATATATCCTGAACACATACAAGGAAAAGTGCCACATTAACATGAGAAAAATTAAGTCATTGTAAACAGTAACAAAGTTGTCAAGTTTTCCAAACCCAGACGGTGAGGTCCCGTTTGACTTGGTGATAAGTGTCTTAAGCAAACAAATATGTGATCTCTCACAATGAATGTGGCAGGACTAAGTCTTAGACTCTTATGTTTCTCATAAAGTCACAATATTCTATGCAAAAAAAAACCAATAAACAAACACACAGTCCTTTTTAAATAATCTAATAAGTAACTAACTACCATCTATCTGTATTTTCTATTCCCAACTACTTGTGAAATGATCCAAGACTTGACTAACTGGCTAGATATTAAATTTCCATGATACAAACTCTTGCAAAGATGACTGAAAATTCAGCATCTTCTATTGGTCAAATATAATCTATAGAACACATTTAAGGAAATGGAGCAAATCAGAAGATAATTCTTTTACATTTAAAAAAAACGACAAGAAGAATCAAAAGTAGGTTCCAAATGTGGCTTTTTATATTAAGGGAAATTTTCTCATTTGTTCATTGGAAGAACTGGAGAAAAGTGACTCATGTGTGAGAGAGCTTTCTAAGACCAACCGCGTTAAGCAACAAACTGTCCATGACTTCCCTTGAAATCATCTGGATCAGAAACAGTGAGAATCAAAACTTCTGGTGGTTAAATCAGGTCCTACTAACACATCTTTCATACGCTACTGCTGAGCAACACCCCTTAAGCATTATGTTTGGGATAATTCAGTTGTTCTCATGGCACCACGTCAAGATGTCATAAATAGTGATTTATTATTTCTCTCGAGTATCAAAAAGCTGCTGACCTAGGAGAGTTTGACAAACAAAGGCCTTGTTTACAAAGGAAGACTTCTAAAGGGAAAAAAGGCATGAAACACTGGAGGACAGCACCACTTTTATAATTTATGAAAGTTTTCTCTTTTATGGTCTTGCTCGAGTACATAATAAGCTTTCAAAATGAAATGTCAAAATATTACAGTAATAAAAGGGATATCCCAATTATCTCCTAGAAAAGAATGGGATGTGCTTTCATACACTGGTCAGTAAAATGACTTACCTCATTAAACTTAATTAAAGGAAAGTTTTAAACAATTACTTGCCAGTCTTACCTTCTAGTTATACTGTCAGAAATATTTTTAAAAGAATTCAAACATTAACAATATTTTGCAAGCAGAGGTACTTTTTTTGTCAATTTCAAGCCTCAGGTGTTGGTCAAAGCACTTTTCAAGAAACTTGACGAGCAATGCTCAGAAACCACTTTAAAAACGAACAAAAGAAAAGATCTAAGGCTGCTTTGAACACACGCTTGCGGTGCATATTTTCTGTGAAATGCCACAGTGCAGCTCCTCCTGAGCTGGGATGTAACTGAGGTAACTCTAAGAGAAAGGCCGCATGGAAGACAGCACTCCCTCACCTCTGCCAGTTCTTCAAGGGTTCCGATACCCCAAACTCCTCATTTATTTTACAATATTCTTTACCAATAAAGCATGTCTCTTTTAATATTCTTTACCAAGAGAGATGGACCTCAGTCTAATGGTCTGGGTTTTTTTCCTCAGTCCATTTCAATAAGTATTATTTGTACCTAGTGGGTATCTGCAAATCCCTTCTTTCCAGTAGCAAACAATTTGAGCTGTCAGCAAGCTTTAAAAAAAAAATCCAGAATAAAAGGGCAATTAGATTCTTAAAAGTGTGTCTCAATTTGCATAACAATACACCAACTTGAATTCAAACCTGACACACCTCTTAACACTTTCCCAGTGTGCCAGCAGCATGTTGGAAGCCTACCAAGTCCAGTGTGGGCAAACAAGCCTTGGGTCGTCCCCCAAATAACTGGTGGAAAATATTACTGAAAACATCTAAATGTGCATATGTAAGTATACACACACACAACACTGGGCATGGCTTTTATTTTAGTACAACTCCCAGTGGTTTCTGAGTCTTACTGTTTGGACAGGAATTCTCTTCTCGACATGCAAGCCACAATCTTTCTGTTCATACAGCACTCTGTTTCTACAAGCATGGTATAACCAGATGTAAGTAAACAAGTCCTTTGAAATGAAATGGAAGCTTAAAATTTAACTCTGCTATTGGTAATGCACATACGTGTGAAAAATAATCACTCAATGCAGTAGGCAAATGTGTATCCTTAAGGTCTTTTTCCTCCTCTGACATTACCCATACTTAGGAATACAACCCAAATAATGACAATGATGACATCTTTCCATCAAATACTGGTCGCTTTGCTTTTTCAAAAGCAGCAACCTCCATCAGGTTAGAGAAGAAGGAAAAAAGGCAACAACCTTCCAAAACTCTCCCAAAAGTTATATAAACAAAGGAGGGGAGAAGCCCCTGGGCTTTGCACCCATGTGCTAATAAAATTACATAACAACCGATGCAGACACCAACGAAGGAATGGATTCTAACACCCCCACTTCCCTCGACTCCTGAGCCTGTCTCCTTCTTTTTAAAAATCCAAATGCCTGGCAAGACCAAGTGGACGACTCGGAGTATTTATTTTATTGCTGTCGTAAATCCTACCAGAGTTGGAGGCACGTTGAGGCCCGAAGTTTGAATGTGCAAAGCCCCAGGGTGCAGCGACTCCACTCTCTGGACCCGCAGGAGAAAGAACTGACAATCGACAACAGCCAGCGAGGCCTTCTCCTTCCCCTTCACGATGCCTCCCGCTGGAAAGTTTTCCACAGGATCAATCCGAGGGCAAGGAGCCTATTTCTCTCCGCCTGCCTGACTTTGCAGGAAAACCGGGCTGGGAGACCAAAGGGAGTGGGCAGGAAAAGTGCTGTGAAGATCGGCAAACAGCGGCGGCGGAGGGGACGAAACCTTCTTACCTGGCGGACGCGGAACAAACAGCGGAGCTGGGCTGGCGGAGCCTGCGGGGGCACCGCGACCAGGAGCGGGTCTCCACGCTGGAGCCCTAGGCCCGCGCCGGAGCTCGCGGCCCGGCCCCCGCGGCCGCTTCCTCTCTCGCGCGCGTCATGTCACTGCGATCAAACATGTCTGTGTGCGCTCTGCTGCTGTGACTTCCTGATTCTCTGCGCTCGCGCGCACACTCACACTCACAGCCACACGCACAAGCCACCCCAACCAACCCCCACCGCCAAACCTGGCTTGTCTTCCAGAGCCCCGGGGGGAGGGTGCTGGCAGGAGCGTCTGCCGGCGCCGCTGCTCCGGACGACGCACCGGCCCCAGAGCGCGCAGCACACACTCACGCACAGACACACTCTCACCGGCCTGAGGGTGCAGAGACGCGAGCCACCGGAGCTCTCCACCTTCTGCTTCTTCCCCACCCTACTTAGCCGCCCTGCCAAACTTTTTTTTTCCTTGCCTGATCCGAGTCCAACTTCCCTCTACCCCAATCCTCCCCCCTCTTCCCCCATAGCAGTCCGGCCAGGCTGCAGCTCACCAAGATCAGCCGCAAACAGCAACCCGGATAAAAATAATAATGCAATCCAGGCAGCGGGGGCGGGGGCGAGCGCACAGACACTGGCAGGAGGCTATTTTCCCGCGTGTACCGGAAACCGACCAGAGTGCCCAGACCTGGGCGCGGGTGTCTCCTCAACCTCGCACTACTGCGTCTGACCTGGCATGGTGCAACTGCGCCCAGACTGAGAGGCCTGGTATCGGGCATCCAGGGCGGCAGACTCAGAGTGTGCCCTGCAGCCGGAGGGCAGCTAGGGGCCATCGCGCCGGACCAGTTATTTGGGGAAGTGCATCGCGACACCTTTGCAGATGGCATGGCCGTGTTTTGCAACGCAAACGGGAGGAGGGACGATGGCCGGATGGAGGGGAAGAGGCAGAAGGGGTAAACCAGGTCGGGATGGGAATAAAACAACTCGAAAGCAGGGAACGAGAAAGATGGGGTGCATATTATCGTTGGGAGAAGGCTTCCACCGTACGTCCCCGCCTCCTTCCCTCGCTGTCCCCCATTCTCTCTCCACCACCACCCATCCCAGCCCTTCTCCTTCTCCAGCGAACGCTACCGCTGCTGCCCGGTGCGCGCGGGTCCTGTTTGTGACAGGCAGAGAGGATTATCCGGATCATGGCCTCCCGGCCCGCAGCCACGAACGCTCTCCCTGGCCCCAGAGCTCCCCTAGCACACAGACGGCCACGGGCGACCTACGCCCACACTTCCCGTGGCTCCGGCTAGGGAAAGATACAAAGCAAAAGAGACAAACCCAGAGAGGGGGCGAGCAGGGTAACTGTACCTCCGACCTCCTTCTTCGGCGCCTCCTTCCTCCCTCCCAGCAGTGCTGCCCCGGCTGGCCAGACACCCTTAACTTCACCCGATCCCGCGCGGTCGCCAGGTACCTGGGGCAGGGACACCCTCAGAGTAGGCACAGCCCCCTGGCAACCCTTTTCCCTAAAGGCCTGCCTCCCGGTCAGCATTCCCATCCCTGCCCTAGGGAACGCGCACAGTGGAGGTAACACCTCCGATCCCGCACGCACCCGCCCCGCTGCGGTGGCAGCCACCTCCTCGGCTTGCCAGCTCAGGCTTCTCCGGCAATCCGCTGGGTCCTCTGCAGCCGAAGCGTTTTAAGCAAGTCCCTTGGAAGCCAGTGGCAGCCGCGTTCCTTGGCGTCTCGCCGCCAGCCCAGGCTCCTTGCCTTCCTCTCCAGCTCCACTTCCAACTCTTCCGGGGAGGGCTGCTCTGGATGAACTGTCGCATTTCCATCCTCCTTCCCAATCCTTCAGCCTACACCCCCCCCCCTTTCCCCCCGCCCCCCCCCCCCCGCCAGGCTTTTAAGGGAATGGGGAGGGGGTATTGCAACCTTGCCAAGTGTGTGCGTTGCAACCTTCAGTTGGCAGCGCACCGCTGACTGACTATCCAGGGTCAAGGCTGTGGTTTGTTGGGATTTCCCCTCCTTGCCTCCTTTAAATAGTAATTATTACTGTTATTATTAGAACAGCAAGGTTCGGTTGAAACTTTCCCGTTTATTCCACCGCCTCCCGGGTTCTGTCGTTAGAGCATTCCACCTGAGGCCCACGGGGAGGAGGCGGGCTTTTTTTTGTTGTTGTGGCGGTTGGCCCGCCTGTTTGTTTTGGTCTCCGTGCATGCACAATAAATAATAATTAGGATAATAATGAATAATCCCTGGCGAAGGCGGCGCGGTGCCGGAGGGGTTTGTGCGGCGGCTGCAATCGGGAGGCCCGAGGGAGGGGAAAGAGGAGAAAGGAGTTGTAAGTTATATTTACCTTGCTCGCGAAGAGTGTGCTGGCTGAATCTCTTCCCTCTCTGAGTCACCCAGAGTACAGAAACACAGGGAGAGAGGACTAGATTATGAATATGACTTCATTGATGACAGCTATCCCCTCCTCTTCCTAAACTCGAGCTCCGCCCCGCGTCCCACCCTCGCTGCCTCCGCGGGCGCCGGAAGAAGCGCTGCAGTTGGCCCCGCGTGCCGCCCCTCCCTGCCGGCCCCGGCGCGGGTTGGCGGAAAGCTCCTGTCACTCGACCCACTCAGCGACTCCGGGCTGGGGGGTGAGGGGGGAGGAGGGGGAGGTGTGCAAGAATGTGGACGGAGACAGCTCTACTGTATGCGTGGATCCGTGTGTGTCTGCAAGGCGCCGGCTCTCGGGCCGTGCTTGTGCCTGGAGCAGAGAAACTGCGCAGGACGCGGAAAGCCCCAAGCCTTGATGGAGCCGGGCACCCGAGACCTCTCCGGCCAGTCCTCTTCCCCTGGAGCTGCCTGGCACCCCGGCGGGAGGCTGGGGAAGCGGAGGAGGCAGAGCGAAAGGGAGGACGGCCGTAGTAACAGCGTGTAGTAGTTTGGGGTTCTGCGGAGAAGGTGCTGGAATTTAACTGTGCCTTCGCCTGCCAGGCGAGCCTGCAGAGGGAAAGGGAGGGGACAGGAGGAGGACTCCGAGGGGCACCAACGCTGTTTGTGGCACAGTGTTGGCTGTGGAAACAAACAAACTAGCAAACAGAAACAGGCATCGTAGTGCTGGCTGAAACTTTTTACCGCTCCTCCGCCCCCACCCCCACCCCGCAACCGCTCCCCACCCAAGGCTGTAATTATAAATCTGTCCCCTTTCTCCCCCGCAAAACGGCAGGCGGGCACAAAGAACATTCTCGCCAAAGCTGCCTCTTTTCTAAAGGACTGCAAGCTTCCAAATGCCAGTTTGGGGGAGGGGGGACAGCGGAGAGGATGAATGCCTTATAAATAAATAAAATCGCCCTAACTCTTCTGTTTACTTTCTGAACCACATACAACACTTTGACCTTCCCTCACCTGTCGTCTTCAGTAGAATACACACAAAAATTTGAAAAAACTACCTCGTTGGGGGTGGGGCGAGAGGGTGAGGGGGAAGCCGATGCATGGAATCTGCTTTTGATTTAAGGAGAATAAATCTCTTTTTCTCTACGAACCATAGAATCCTCTCTCCCACCCCACAGTCAGCACCAGTTAAGGCTCCACACAGTAGACTACCGGCACTGTGAGGTTTAGAGATCCTGTTCCAGTTTCCTTTGCAATACAGTATTTTGGTGGGAGGGATAGGTCAGTTTTTGCTGGGACAATTTTATTCTTAGTTTTATGAAGTGTGAGAGAATGTTATATTTAAATCAGGGGCCTATTATTTTAGAGACTCAGATTAATTTAGGTGCTTGACTGTTCCTATATAATAGTGTTATGAAAAGTATGATTTATCCCTTATTTTGTAATAGTATAATGGCTTAAATCAGTCATTCAAAGTGCACTGTGACTACTTGGTTGAGGATTTTTTTCCCCCTAGAGTAAAATCCTATTTTAAGACCACTTCACTGTTGTAACACTGACTATTTGAGCAGTCGGGTCTGAAATGCACTTCTCTAGGATGCTTAAAACTGTGCGCTGGATTCCTTGAGGACACCAGACAATGGAAAGGGTACCAAATGTTGCATGTGGTCATTCAACGGCAAGAATTGCTGCCATCACTGGTCCGCTGCTGGCAGAAGCAGGGTCTGCACAGGCACCGATTTCAGATGGCTGGGAGTGTCAGCGATCACCAGCCCTGTCCTTTTTGAAGGCTTTGTCACTTGCTTGTCTCCTTTGCCTTCATGATTTTCTGTCTATCCCAAAGTGAATCTCAAGACAAGAGAAGATAACACATCTAAGGGAAAGAGAATATTGTATGCCCTGAAGAATCTTTTGTAAGCACTTTTTTTTTTCTGCCTGAGGATATGCCAGTATAACTGCTAACTGGGAGAAATACAGCCAGAAATCTTAAATAAAATTAGCAATGTAGTTACAGGATAACTTCTAACTGCCTAATAAATTTCAACTAAAAATATGGCCAGATAGTCTAGTTGTCTAAAAAAACAGGCTTTATGCTAATGGCAATACCTATTATACCAGGGAATGCTAGGTTTTAATTTGGGGGCCTAATTTGTTTCCCTGGCATGTCAACCCTACATATCATTTTTCAGAAACTGATGACTTTACCATTATTTCCTTGTGAATAAGTGCCCTTTATCCCTTTAAGATTCTACTCCACTTGCCATGCCAAATTAAAAAAAAAAAACAATCATCTTAGTAAGACACTGGAGGGAGAGACTGGCCGTTTTTTATGGCATTTTGTCAGACGGAAAGTAAAAAAGAACACACTCCCTTTGTTACATGTATATCTTCTTCAGCTCATATAAAATTTTGATGCAGTACCTGGAGGGATGAGTATCCATGCATTATATGCACAACTATGGGAACTGAAAAATAAAATCTATCATTGGGAGCAGAGATTAAATATAGATATTCCGTCTCCTTTTCCCTTCACATTGGTCTAAGACAACAGCACCTTCTCACTTCGGGTCTTTCCTCTGAAGAATTGTCTTGTTTGTAGCTTGTACTGCAGCAAATATGAATGTTATAAAAAAAACACCTACACTCAGGAGAAATGAAAAGGCAGCACCATTCACTCGGTACAAAAAGAAGATTGTAGTACATGTAGCATGAGCTTCATCTCCGAGGTAAAGCAAAGTTTAACAATTGATGTTAAGGAGGAAAACGATGGGGTTCTTTTGTTTTGCAGAAAATCACATAAAAGCAAATGTAATTGGAGGCGAGAAGGACCCTGGAAGGCTGCACAGGATGTTGCACTCGCATGAAGCTTTTCCTTTAGGACTTCGATGAGTCATAATATGTTCTCTAAACTTGCTTTTATTTTTTCAGTTTGGCATCAAGGGACAGAAGAGAACTTTTCATGTTTGCATGGCCACATTCACTTGTGGAAGTCTGCCACTGCTGACGTTCTGTACTGAGTAGTTACTGGGTTTGAAAACTGACATTGAGTTACAACTCCCTCGTAAAGAATGACCGCGCACAAAGTGAGGAAGCTTCTAGTCCTACCAGGCAAACTTAGTGCTAACTGAAATGCTGCCTCGCTTCAAACAGGAGCAGCTAAGACCATTTATGGAATGAGTAATTTCATCTGCAGTAATGGAAACTAAACTTTGACAAACTGAATCAGCTGACATTTAATTTAGTGAAGGGTTTAGAATTAGCAAGTAAATGTATTGCAGAAATAAACACTCCTCTCTTTCCTTTTTCCAATCAACAGTCTCAGCAGATTTTGTTTCCCCATAATCATTCTTCCAAAATACCTCCCCAATTCTCTTTGTGATCCTATCACTCTCTAGCTTAAAAACCTTTGTCTATTTCCCCCAACCATTATATGATAACGTTAAGATTCCTTAACAGCGGTGTCCAACCTCTCTTCCAGCATTGTTGATATTCTCCAAGTGCCTGAGCTCCAAAACCCTGGTTTACATGCTGGTTCCAAAGGCGCCATATTGGACATACCTTCCTCTGACTGAAATGCCAGCCCCCAGTGCATTCTCCAAGACTCAGCTATGGCCCAGCAACCTTCCAGTAGCCCTTTTTGCCCTCCCCAAGCAGAGGAAGCCATTTATCCTACTCTGCTCCCATAGCAACCGGTGTGTATGGCCATTATAGCACTCATCACTTTGATGTGTTTACTTGGCATCCTCAACGAGATGGTTGGTGCCTGGAGGGTGTAGAGCAAGTTCAATTCATCTTTGAAACCCCAGCAGCTCGCTGGATGCCTAGCACATTGTACAGCAGTTTCCCCCTTACCCACAGTTCTGCTGCCTTGTGGCTTCAGTTATCTGTGGTCCCCGGTCCAAAATATTAAATACAAAATTCCAGAAATAAATAGTTCATAACTTTAAAATTGCACACCATTCTGAGTAGTGCGATGAAAGCTCCAAAAGTCCTGCTGTGTCTCACCTGGGACCTGAATCATCCCTTTGTGCATTGTTTCCATGTTGTATGTACTCCTTAATAGTCACTTAGTAGCTTTCTAGATTATCAGATGGACTGTCTTTGTAATTCAGTGCTTGTGTTCAAATAACCCTTATTTTACTTAATGATGGCCCCAAAGCACAAGTATAGTAATCTGGCAATTTGAATATGCCAAAGAGAAGCCGTAAACGGTTTCCTATAAGGGACAAAGTACGTATGTAGAGAAAAAACGTGTATAGGATTCAGTACTATCTGTGGTTTCAGGCACCTACTAGGGGTCTTGGAATGTACCCCCATGGGTAAGGGGGAATTACTATACATTGTTAAGGAAAAACAGCTTCGTTAAATTGGAAGGATGAGAGAAATATATTAAAACTACCTGACAAAATCTGCAGGTCTTCACTATTAGTAATTACCATGTATATGAACAAGATAATGTGTTCTGAGTCTTCATGTTATTTTCCTAGCTGAAAAGGCTGATGTGTTTTTTTGTTTTTATTTTGTTTGGTTGTGTTCTGTTTTGCTTTGATGGGCGTGGAGAAGGTGGGAGGTGAGAAGTGAGATCTCTTGCAGTCATACAAAAAGCAATGAGAGGAGGCTCTGTTTGTTTGGATTTTGAATTTGTCTCAGAGTAACATGAGTGCTTATATGGCAATTGTGTAATAGGGCAGTAATTATAATAGCAGCTTCTGTTTATTTATTTTTTAAATCATCTGCCAGCATTCCTGCAGAGACCTTTACATATGTCATTTAACTCCGTGCTACGAGATATGTGATGTTCTCCCCACAGAGGAGGCAGCTAAGGGGCAGGAAGTGATTCACCTAAGGCAGGGGTCTCCAAAGTGGAGTGGGCAAGATAATTCATTGTGATGTGGGAAGAATGTTACAAATTCTCTTCCTTTTTCCTTTAATGATTAAAAAATGTAATGATGACCAAAAAAAAAAAAGAGAGAGAGACTTAGAACTGTTTATTATACTCATTTATCCTATCACCTCTCGTGTTCCCAAACAGACTGGCCATGTACTTTAAAATGTGACGGGGTGAACTTCCTGGCACAGGGCGGCTGCCCCACCCCCTCTGGGGATTTCACTGTCCAGGCATTGCCTGAAGTTTACCACTTCCACAGATTATATTACCTGGTTTTAACCGATCAACCCTCTTATTTGGAAAACAAATGATTTTAAAGATTCCTTCAAAGAAACAAGATAGTCATAAATCCAATAATGCAAAGCACAGGTGAAAACCAAAATCAAATCTGCCATTTTAATCTCTAAGAGTTCTTTGCAAGCCAATTTGAGGAGTGAAAGCACATAGTCTAATTAGACTGGACAAGAAATAGGTCAAAAACATTCATAATTATTCAGGGCTACTTGAAATTTGGATTTATGTTAACTATCATTAGTAATGAATTCTGACCTAAGCATATAGTCTTGAAATATTAGCTCTAGGCCGTGTGGTGTCATCTCATGGCCTGGGTTCCCTACCCCAAGTGTCTCCTCAGACAACAGCAGTGACTTCACCTGTGATGAGAGCAGTGACCTCACTTCACTGAGCAGTGACCTCGCTGCCTGACCAAAGAGTCCAGCAGAACTTAGAACCCTGGTAACCAGGCAGCCACATTCTAAAACTTTCCCTACCCAGCTCACTTGGCTAAAGGCGTTGGCAAAGACAGGATGTCCTCCCGCTGTCTGCCCCTGTCCTGAGGCCATGGCCTCAAAATAGGCAGTGCTGATAGTACGTTCCACAGGGGCTGCCATGGGTCCATCCTCAGCCAGAGACCTGCGGTCCTTTTCATAGCAGGATCCCGAGGGCGGCTTTATTCAGGCCAGGCCACCACACTGATTTGACCTGAGCAGCCCCACGTGACGAGTGTGTGTGTGTGTGTGTGTGTGTGTGTGTGTGTGTATAAGGGGGTTCATGTGGGGAGGGCCTGCATGAGCAGGAACAGGAGTTCCTGAGAGGGGCTCAGGAGCCTGGTGGACCCCTCATGTTCACACCCCGGGTCAAAGCTGGCTGGGTGGATGTGGAGTGTGCGCGGCACCCTCTGCCCAAGGACTACCCTGAACCCCAGAGATGAACCTCATTGACCCTGGGTGGAGGTCTGTGCAGACAGAGGGTTGGGCCTGATCCAGGAGCAGAAGGTCCAGCGAGCAGAAACAGCAGTGACTAGGGCCAGGAAAGACTTGAGGCCTCCCAACCGGCTGCCAGTCACTGTCATTGCAGTGCTCAGCCCAGGTCATGGAGGAACAGCAGCTTGTTGACAAAGACCCCTGCCCTGTCACCGCCAGCAAGGAGCAGGTGGGCCACATCACCGAGGGCCAGAGCAGCCAGAGGTGACTGTGGCCACCTGGGGATCTGGCAAACCAGGGTCCATGGATGGCTGGAGAAGGACATAACCCCCAAAGCCAAAGCCACCCAGGCTCCCCAGATAGCTCAAAATTTCCAACATCAACATGGAGTACAGTGCTCATGTTAAAAGAATTGGACTGGAGGACCTAGAGCCCAAGGAGGTGGAGCCCCAGGGTGAGAAGTTGGAGGACGTAGGGGTGGGATGGGGGGTGGAGGTATATGCGAACCTATGGAGAGGGGTTGGTGCCAGACACACAGGGAGCACCCAGAGATGGTGGCCAGGAGCAAAGACTGGCCTGAGAGCACCCATGTGCTGGACTGGCCGTGGGGAGGATGTCCTGGGGCGGGTTCTGAGCTGTGGCCTCTCTGGAAGCCCCTGGCTGTGTTCTGTCTTTGGGGGTAAGTGGAAATGCAGGCACGTGCGTGATCTTTTCTCCTCTCACAACTCCAGCACCAGCCCAGGAAGCAAAGCTGGCTCCTGCTTCAACACCCGTCATATATCCTGAGGAGCTTTGTGCAGGGGCAACCAGGAGGCTGCTCCAGACCTGGAGGGGTGTCCACCTCCAGCAGTCATGCCACCTCCAGCAGCCACTCCATCTGCAGCTCTGGAACCAGGGCCCGACTGTGCAGCATCTCCTGACCTGACTGAGGCCCCGCCACCCCTGCCTGAGGAGCCTTCCCTGAACCTGCCCTGGCTCCCGCCACAGAGGAAGAGCTGCCTCAGGAAGATGCATCAGGGCCAGCTCCAGAGCTGCCTGTTGAACCTGCTCTACCTCTTCCATCAGAAGAATTTGTTTTATCCACACTCTTTGACCTTTTCCATTTATTTATTTTTATGCTCTTCTTTTCTCCATGGCGCGATTCAGTATTTCATCTTTTTGTTTTTATTATTTGGGAGTTCTGGGGGGTATTATTTTTTCTTCTTTTCTTTTTTCTCTTTTTGTCCTTCATTTTTCCACAGTGTGATTCATTTTAAGTAATAAAGTATTATTTATACTGTAAATCGTGTCGTTCCGAAAGACAAAGTACATTCACGACGCCGTGCACATCAGCACTCTAAGAGCAGGAGGCCCCGTCACCCTGAGAGGAAACCCTGCACGAGAAGCACTCACTCCCCCTCCTCCTGCCCCTGGCCACCCGATTGTGCTTCCTGTCCCTGTTCCTTTGCCTTTCTGGGTGTTTCCAATAAACGAAATCTTAAATTGGTGCCTTTGTGTGTCAGCTCACATATTTTCATTTGTTTTTATCTGGAATAGCATTTTTGATATTTGAAAGGGAAATCTTAGATGGATTAGAGACCAGATAAAAAAAAAGCAGCCCTTTAGTAAGTGTGCACATCATCTCGGGGTAGATACCACTGTGATAAGTGAGACCGCAGGGCCAGAAGCCGGTCAGGCAACAGCTGGCTCCTCCTGTGCCCAAAACAAAAATGAGAAAAATGCAGAAATCTGGAAAGACAAACCACAAGCTGGAAAGCGTTCCTCACAACCCAAGGCCAGAGGAAACTTTAACACCCCTACGGTATAGCAAATTATCAAAAGGTATTGTTTTCTAATGAAATGAAGAGCAAATACATGCACTTCCAATGAGATGCAATGTGCATGCTCACTACATGTCAGACATGCCTGACCTCCCCTACGGGGACACACACACTGTCAACACTTTGGAGAGAGCACTGTCACCATCAGACTGGCAGGCTTCTGGTCTAGTGGCTACCAGCCCTGGGAACAAAGTGAGGGAGCAGAGGCCCCAGCAGTTCTGGTGGAGAGAAAGGGGAAAGGCCCCTCCCCTGGGGAACAGTGCGCAGGACCCTCAGAGTCCCACAGGTGCAAGCCTGCACCGGGAAGGGAAGTGCTCATCCTAGGGGTTACCTCACAGCACTTCTCGCACATTCTTTTTGAAGACGTATTTTCAAAACAATCATTAGAGCACTGATAAAATAGCCAGGATTGGAAAAAGCACAAACATCCATGGAGAAGGGATGTGATTCTCCCATCATGGTCCACACGGACGAGGGAAGCTGAGCAGCTGCTAAAGTGGGTGCCAAGTGAGACATGTGGAACAACCGTCTGCATCCAGGATCCCACCTCTGAGACCACATGCATGTGGTTTCAACAGGCAGGCACGCGTATGTGAAGATGACGTGACAGAGTATACCGACAACCCTAAAGATTCCACCAAAAACTAGTAATTCTGATAACTGAATTCAGTAAAGTGGCAAGATGCAAAATAAATATAAAGAAATCAGTTGCATTCATATACATGAATAATGAACTCTCAGGGGAACTAAGAAAACCATCCCCTTTACAATTGCATAAAAATATATAATACTTAGGAATATGGACATATAAAAGGAATAATACCTTGACCAAGAATGTAAAAGACCAGTACTTGGAAAATTATAAGACACTATAGAAAGAACTGAAGAAGGTATAAATAAGTGGAAGAATATATCATGTTCATGGATAGGAAAAACTAGCATCATTAAAATGTCCATATTACCCAAAGCAATCTATAGATTCAATGCAATTTCTATCAAGATACCAATAGCGTATGTCACTGAACATTCCAAATATTCCAAATATTTTGGAGCAAATATTCCAAAAATGTATGTGGAACCACGAAAGACCTTGAATAGCCCCAGCAATCTTCAGAAAGGAGAACAAGGTTGGAGGTATCTCACTACCTGAAATCAAACTATACTGTAAGGCCACAGTAGTCAGAACAACATCTCAGGAGCATAAGAATAGACATACAGATCAATGAAACACACTAGACAGCCCAAAAATAAAATCACACTTTTGCAGTCAATTACTATTTGATAAAAGAGGCAAGAATATACAATGAGGTAAAAAGTCTATTTAATAAGTGGTGTTGAGAATATTAGACAGATATATACAAAAAAATGAAACCAGACCACCAGCTTACACCATACACAAAAATAAACTCAAAATAGATTAAAGACTTAAATATGACTTGAAACCTAAAAATCCTAGAAAAAAACAGGTAATAAAATCTCAGACATTTCCTGTGGCAGTATTTTTTCTGATATATCTCCTCGGGCAAGGGAAACAGAAGAAAGAAAATAGGACTATATCAAACTAAAAACTTTTTGCACAGCAAAGGAAATCATCAACAAAATGAAAAGACAACCAACAGAGTGAGGAACTTTTTGCCAAACATACATCTTATAAGGCATTCATATCCCAAATTTATAAAGAACTTATACAACTCAACATAAAAAAAAAACAAATAATCCAATTAAAACATGTGCAAAGGACCTGAACAGACACTTCTCCACAGAGGACATTCAGATTAAAAAGATGCTCAAAGTCACTAATCATCAAAATAATGCAAATTAAAATTATAATGAGGTATCATGTCACACTAGTCAGAACGACTATCACCAATAAATCAAGAAACAACAAGTGCTGGCGAGGATGTGGAGAAAGGGAACCCAATGCACTGTTGATGGGAATGCAGACTGGTATAGCCACTAAAGAAAACAATATGGAGATACGTCAAAAAATTAAAAAAGAACTGTCTTATGATCCAGTGATTCCACTTCTGGGAATAAATATGAAGAAACCTGAAACACTAATTTGAAAGAATATATGCACCCCTATGTTCATTGCAGCATTATTTACAATAGCCAAGATTTGGAAGTAGCCCAAGTGTCCATCAGTAGATGAGTGGATAAAAAAACTGTGGTACATTTACACAATGGAATCCTACTCAGCTGTAAAAAATAAGGAAATTTTACTTTTTGCTACTGCATTGATGGACCTAGAAAGTATTATGTTAAGTAAAATATGCCAGTCTGAGAAAGACAAATGCCACACGATTTCACTTATATGTGGAACCTAATGAACTAAATAAATTAACAACATAGACGCAGACTTGTAGATACAGAGAACAGACTGAGGGCAGGCAGAGGGGAGGAAGGTTGGGGGCTGAGTGAAAAAGGTGAAAAAGTATTTAGCAAAAGAAAAACACAAACGATAAACCTAGACAATGGTATGGTGATTACCGCAGGAAAGGGAGGCGAGAGGAGGCAGAAGAGGGTAAAGGGGGATAAATGGTGATGGAAGGAGACTTGACTTTGGGTGGTGAACACACGGTACAATATACAGGTGATATGTTATAGAATCGTACACTTGAAACCTATATCATTTTATTAACCAATGTGACCCCAATAAATTCAATACAAATTAAAATATTTAATGAAACACCTAGGAAAAAATAAATTTCACTCTATCACTTTCATCTCATTCTTTTAGAGCTCTTATTTTGTGTATGTTTCACATTACTATTAATACTGAATACATGTATAATGAATAACTATATAAATTACATCATATCTGTTTTTTTCTTTTAAACTGCAAGGGGAACATGATCAATCAAGGTGGAGATGACTAAATGATGAAGTCAGAATTTTTACCCCAGCTTGATAAATCTCCAGGCTCCGAGTGATCTATGCTGCTCATGTAAAAACTGCCCAATAATTTGTCATCAATACAGGGATTTTCAGCCATTATGAGACAGGGGAGGGTGGAATATAAATGATCTTTGGAGCATTGGAGAATTCCTTGCAACTGTTAGAAATTCCACGATCATGTTAATGTGTGCTTTGTGCACACAGAGTCCATGCATTTCATCAGATTTTCAGTGGGATCTTTTTCTGAGGCAGTGAGAATCTGATACAGAGGTACCAGAGCACGGGTGATGCAGGGTACTTTTCTGATAGGAAATTTATCTTTCCTTAGCCTTTATAAAACTAACTGTATATTTTATATGTCCAAACATGTCTACCCTTAAAAAAAAACTTAAAGAACTCAATACATTTCTAGATAATTTAAATGCATTCTAACAGCCCAAAGGAAGCTTTCATTTGTCTCTGGAGTTGGGCTTTCTGAGGATAATTTTCTTCTGAAAGATCTTCTCAATAATACTCTATTGTACATACGTTGTCTAGACATGAAAGAATTTTATAAATGTCATCGACATGTCTTTGAGGCTTTGACACATCTTTGGGCAATTGTACATTAGGAATCAGCACATAAATTCAATGTCTAAAAATTTTTTGTCACAAATTGTTCAGATATTTTAACTTTTGTTTGGCAGGTCATTGTAGCTCCTGCCCTTTGACTGGCACTGTGCTCCTCGGATGGATAATATGCTTCTGTACCAGTGTGACCCTGTAGCTCATCTCTCAGACCCACAGCCAAATGCCACAGTGGCAGAATACACTGTATCTATCTCTCACACTGTTTTATTAGATTGTAGTGCAGCATTTTACTTTTAGACCACCTTCAGCTGTGACTGGACTTATCTTTTCAGTTACTATTTATTGTCTTTGATTTGTGTGCAACCCTTTCCCAGCTCGACTTGCATTTTGTCACCCACAGGATCCTTACTTCAAGTTCAATACAGAGAAGTTCAATCTGCTGTTGCCTTATTTTAGTCATTTTTCTAAGCATGACATTTTATGCAAATTCAAGACAAGGGTAGAAAATAAGCCAGGAACTCATAAAACCAAAAATAACTACTAAAATTATGTTGATGACTCTTTAAAGAAGTTGGGATATATAATCTGCTTTTGGAGAGGAAGGAGAGTCAGTCTCTCCACAGGTAGGGATTATACACATTCCACAACAATATGGCTTCACTTTAGGTTTCGTTACAGAAAGTGATGAATATATAAAACAAGGATAAGAAGTTTGCGAGTGTCTGGATTCTGCATGGTGCAAGGTTTAATGCTGGGAAGGCAGCTTTTATCTCCCTTTCAGATAAACTTAGCTGAACAGTCACTGACTTCAATGAGCATTGGGCATAAAGGAAAAGTCTGGAATTGTGCATATTCGATTGCGTACCTTAACAGAGACATTGTGATTCTGTTGGAATTTTACTTTTATAAAGACTATTTGGGGCCTTTTGGAAATAGGTTTCCTTAAATATGAGAGAAAACAAGGGATTTTGCTGATAAGGTGAAAGATCGTAACATATGATATTTTTTTGTTTGTGTGTTTGTTTAAACCTTAGGACACAGGGCTTGGGAGTATGTCTGAATCTTAAATAGGTTTACACTTCACACTTTAGGTACATTTTATTGAACAACTTTAAAAGTATACTCACCAATCAGGGACATTTGTCTTTATATGACACCTCAGTTTTATAGTGTGATTAATTTACTGACATTAGTGACTGTAACCACCACTACCTGATATTATGCAAGTCCTATGGCCGATATCAATGTTTATCATTTTCTAAGAACTTAAGACCAGAGTGGTGAGCTATTATTTCTAATGCTAATATAATAGATGACTACTTATCAAGCGAGAAACATAATTAAATAGTAAAAGTAAAATTTAATGATCTAGTTAAGTGACTATTTATTTCTTTCGAATAGCTTTTAAATGCTGATAACTGGTGTTTGAGCTGTCACAGGCTCTACATCATGCCTTCTTCAGAATCGTAACACTGTGACTTCTTATGATAGGCACTGGTTTTAAAAAATACATACCAGGCCCTGGTGAATACCTAAGGCTCCGCCACCCACTCGTAACAGGCGCCACCTGACCAAAAATGACTCAAACAGAAGAATAACTCAAAGCCCCAGAGCCAATACTTTTAAGGGACCAAGAGGTAGCCAACCTATCAGATGCACAGTTCAAAACACTGGTGATCAGGATGCTCACAGAACTGGTTGATTTGGGTCACAAATTAGATGAACAAATGAAGGCTACACTAAGTGAAATGAAGGAAAGTGCACAGGGAACCAAGAGTGATGGAAAGAACACTGGGACTCAAATCAATGGAGTGGACCAGAAGGAAGAAAGAAACAACCAAACAAAAAAGAATGAAGAAACAAGAATTCAAAAAAATGAGGAAAGGCTTAGGAACTTCCTGGACATCTTTAAACATTCTGACATCTGAATTATAGGGGTACAAGAAGGGGAAGAGGAAGAGAAACAAGTGGAAAACTTATTTTAATGAATAATAAAGGAGAACTTCCTCAACCTGGCAAAGGAAATAGACTTCCAGAAAGTCCAGGAAGCTCAGAGAGTCCCAAAGAAGGTGGACCCAAAGAAGAACACACCAAGGCACATCATAATTACATTACACAAGATTAAAATGAAGGAGAGAATTCTAGAAGCAGCAAGAGATAAGGGGACAGTCACCTACAAAGGTGTTCTCATCAGACTGTCAGCTGATTTCTCAAAAGAGACCTCGCAGGCAAGAAGGGGCTGGAAAGAAGTATTCCAAGTCATGAAAGCCAAGGACAAACATCCAAGATTGCTCTATGCAGCAAAGTTTTCATTTAGAATGGAAGGGCAGATAAAGCACTTCTCAGATAAGGTCAAGTTCAAGGAGTTCATCATCACCAAGCCCTTATTATATGAAATGTGAAAGGGACTTATCTAAGAAAAAGAAGATAAAAAATATGAACAGTGAAAGGACAGCATACTCATTGTTAGTAACAGCCACACCTAAAACAAAAGCAGACTAAGCGGACACCTAAAACAGGAGTGGAGCCACAGAAGTGGAGATCACATGGAAGGTTAGCAACAAGGGAGTGGGAGGAGTGAGGGGGAGAAGGTACAAAGAATAAGTAGCATAGATGGTGGGGAGAAAATAGACAGGGGGAGGGCAAGCGTAGTGTGGGAGATGTAGAAAGTAAAGAACTTATGACACATGAACATGAACTGAAGGTGGGGAGTGTAGGTGGGAGGGGGTATGCAGGGTGGAGGGGAATGAAGGGGGTAAATGGGACAACTGTAATGGCATAATCAATAAGATATATTTAAAAAAAGAAAAAGTACAAAGTATATCCCAAAAAGAGATTAAAAAAAGCAAAAACCAAAGTTTTAAAAACCCACAAAGTAAATCTAATAATAATAATAATAAAAAATAAAAAGTACACACCAATCTCAGAACCTCTGGTTCCATGCACTTAAGTAAGCATAATATGCCAGGACACATGGTTGAATGGACTTGGTTGAATGGACTGCCCATGGCCTCCCACCAAGGTTAGAATCTTGGTTTCCTTACTCTGGGTCAGTACACCATCTACTCTACCAAACTGTGTCCCTTGGAAAAAAGAAGTCTCCAAGTTCATGTTCTCCAGCTATAGTCATCAATGCCCAGTTGAAGAAATGGACCCAGTACTATTCATTGCATATAATCAAATTTATTTTCATAGACTGTGGCTTTCAAACGGTTCTAACAACCACTCTCAGTATGAAACATATTCTATATCATGACCCAATACACACATACTTAGGTACATAGTGAATTTTATCAGTCAGGGTCTAACCAGGAAAACAGAAGGAATTTAATTTAGGGAATTGCTTATGCAGGTGGTGGAAGAGCTGAGAAGTCAAACAAAGAACTGAGAGTAACAACAGTAAGAACTCACTCTTACCTCTAAGCTGGAGGGAACCAAAGGACGAGGCAGAATTAAGAAAGTCTAGAGGCCAGGGTCTTCTAGTGAATCTGAAGCCGTGATGGTTCTCACTGTTAGAGCCAATGTGGACATGAGGCTGTTGCTAGAGATGAAGCCAGAGGCAGAGAGAGAAGCGGGGAAACCACCTGTTTTCTTCTTCCCTCCTGCCCTTCAGCTGTCCTGTCTCTGGCCAGTGCCTCTCAGGGGCCGACTGCAGCTGATACAAGAGCCTGGGAACGGCAGCCCACAAGGGTCAGCCCCGACTTGCCTCACAGGGCTGAGCAGAAGAGGGAGGAGTGGATCTGAGGGCCAACAAACATAGTAACTACAACTCTTACTAAGTGCAATGCCATCTTTAGTTCATATTTTCTATTCTACTTCTTTTCTTTTTTTATGTTGCGCACATCCTGCTATGACTAATAATACACAGTGAGTTGGAAAACAACACTCTTTGGACCAATAGGAGATACGCACTTCAGGAACTTTTGCCCTCACCTGAATATTCTGCTTTCGGGTCAGGTTACTGAAACATGGGTCTCAGGATGAGGAGTTCATGGATTAAATAAATCTTAGTAAAATAAAAATGTCTATTGGGGTAATGGAAATACTACTACTTGGGTTCCATACTTGGGCCATCTTTTTAATAATAGATACAACAATATATTAATAATATATAAATATATCTAAAATTGCACATGCAATACTTTTAGACTTTTGGAAATTTAGTAAAATAGACACAGTTTCCTAATTCAAATTAATAATAAAAAATCTTAGTTCATGATTATATTTCTGTATATCAGGTCACATATTATGCTAACAGCAAAATCTATAAAAATTGCCTTGGAGAGAGTTATATTATAATATTTGCTAGTAACACTTCCAGGGCCTGAGGTGTTAGTGGACTCACAATGGATTTGTTGGTCACTAGCCACCAACAAGGGAACAGTGTCTGGCCTCTGCTAATTAGCATATTTGGGGTATTTTTGAAAGATGGGTAAAACTGTCTAGATACTCTCTCCATCTAATACTCTACCTACTAACATAAACATTGAAAGTAAAGATCACTCAGGCCACTTATAACCTAAACTCCTTTTGTAGCATTGAATTGTCAATGTATAACATTAATCACACTTTTAATCAGTGTTCTCCTGAATAATCACAACTTTTACTCCTGAATAACAACCACCCCACCCCCAATAGAGGAAAAAATCCCCACTTCAGTGATAGATTCATTATCAGACTTAAACAGCATCGCCATATATGACAACTTACATAAATGTTGCTAATAACAAAATAGGAAAGCTACCTAGAGCAGTCAAATAATGCTAAATGACATTTGCATCAAAATTTGTACATTTGGACAGTTGATATAGTATTGAGAAAATGTAGAAAGTAAGTATGAAAAAGTACCACTACAGGGCTCAATAACACTAGGAGGTGGGTTGGTCATCATCAAGGAAAATTTGGGTGTATAATGTCCCTCCTACATGAGCGCCTTTTCTTCGAGTCACTTCTGCTCTGGACAAGTCATAGTGACCTTTACTTATGAGCCCTTTAACTTCACTGATAAAATGGGAAGATTTGGGCACAATAATCTCTAAGTTTCCTTCCATTTTAAATGCTGTCTCAGTTTCCTCATTTTCAAAGTGGGGATAATATAATAATGGCACCCAAAGCAAGGCATTGTTATGAGAATTATAAAAGACAATAGATATAATGCACATATGGTGCTAATATAGAGGAAATGCTAAAAAAAGTACGAAGATAGTGTTACTTTTTTCAGCTCTATCAATTGGCGGCTTTTCTCAGTCTTCAGGTTTTCCTCACTCCCAGGTGTCAACTACTTTATAAACCGCTAACTTACATTGATCTCTTTGTCCTAACAAGTCTTAACACTCCTCTTCTTAGGTACATGATGGTCAGCCCTTCCCCTCTTCCTCTTCTGCACCTTCTCAGACAAATCCTCAAGGCCCAAGTCTTCTTGTTCAGCCCTTCTTGCTTTGAATTCCCTATCAGAGTTCTCAGTCACTTTCATGGCTCATAAAACAGGGTGTTAAATCTTTAGCACTTTCCAAAATTTTAGTCCCATAACTCTAGCTACCCCAAAGCCACCCACAGTTGAATTCCTTTTTTTGTATCTTCCTGTGGCTAAAGCATAATTTGCTATTGTATATAAAATTAGCATCCCTTTCAAGCATCTCTTTTCTGTCAATAATTTTTTATTTACACACGTTTCTTGTAATGACAAACTATGACCACATTATCAAAAATTTGATTAAAGAAAAAATTATATATACAACAAAATATTCTTCAATGGTAAAAAAAATATGAAAGCCTGCTATTTGCAACAACATGGATGGACCTAGAGGGTATTATGCTAAGGGAAATAAGGCAGACAGAGAAAGACAAATGCCACATGACTTCACTGACACATGAAATCTAACAAAAACAAAACAATAAATAAACAAGACAAAACAGAAACAGACCCATAGATATACAGCTGATGGTTGCCAAAGGGGATGGGGTTGGGAGGATGGGAACAAAAAATATCACCCATGATTCTACCAGCCCAACCCAATTACTAATAATTTAGTTATAGTTCTTCCTAGTCTTTTCCATTGCATATGTTTTGTGCATTGTGATCACAGTTTGTAATTATAATTGTATCTTGCTTACAATTCTAATTATTCCATAACAATTTGCCATGTTGAAAGAGCTTTCATAATAGATTATTGTTTTACTGTTATCTCCATTTCCAGTAACTCTCTCCTCCAGTTCATTCTACACACCTGGCTAACTTTAATCTTATTCACAGCACGGCTTTGCACATCTCTCATGTGCTGAAGAACCTTGGGTGATTTCTTATTGTTCAAAAAATGAAGCCCAGGCTCCATAGTCAAGGCCAAATGCCCCCTCAAACAGGAGTCTATCCTTTCCTGTCTTATGTCCTGTTACAGAACCTTTCCTTTGGCCAAACTGTATTACTTATTTTTTTCATGCACAAAAATGAGAATAGCCCCAGTGTCTTCCCTCAAGCCATTCTGCCTCCCTAGAATGCTCACTTTCCCTTTGACTCTTTAGCTCAGGAGTTATTTCCTTCCCCAGAAAATCTTCCCCAGCTGTCCCAGCCACGATGATTACTCTCTTTTCTCTTTTGAACAGTTTCTACTTGGTACCCAAGCCACTTGTTGGACAATTTCTAGGACCATATTATGTACCTCTGTGTCCTCATTGCTCATCAGGAGAGCATGCTCAATAAATATTTATTAATGATGATTATGAGGCCCGCTGTCAGAAGCACAGGTGTTCTGCTTTTTATGATAATGAGGAGAGCAGCATAGGAGAATTAGGGGGAAAATTCACTATAGCCCTTCTTCAAATGCTGCCAAAAGTCCTAAGAGATTTACATATATTCTATTCCAATAACAAAGGCATAATTGAAGTTTGGAAGGAAGGATGGAAGGAAGGAAGGAAGGAAGGAAGGAAGGAAGGAAGGAAGGAAGGAAGGAAGGAAGGAAGGGAGGAAAAAAGGAAGGAAGGGAGACAGATTATTTTGCATTTCACCTAATCTTATTTATGATATAGCAGAGATAAATGTGAAACATTATTAGATTGTAACATCTCTATTATAAAATGTCTTGAGACTCAGCTTAAACAGGGGACAGTAGAACAGTCTAAATAAGAACCTTAGGCTCTGTAAGTCGAGTCAATTATTTTAGTTACATGATAAACAATATGGTATGATGGTTAAAAGTTTGGGGTCTCAAATGGTGCTGACTGTCATATAATTTTAACTCTACCAACCACCAGTTGCATGATCATGAAAAACTTACCAACGTTTTCGGTGTCCCAGTTTCCCCAATCTATGAAAGAAGGACAATAGCAGTGATATCCTGGAAAGGGTTTAACAACCAGCTTTCCTCTCCAAAACCCTGATTTGTGGCATATGTCGATTTCCATGGAGTAAATACTCCCACAATGGCTGATTTCAAGCTACCAGCAAGCTCATAAAATTCATGGCAATTTAATAACAAATTCTTACAGGATACCTTCCTTGTAGGGTTGTTGTGAAGATTAAATAAGTTAATATAATACATGCAAAACACTTAGAACTGATACTGGAACAGCATATGCTTGGTTTGATGAATATTAACTCATTTTATTATATCATTTTAGTTTGTCTTCCATGAAGAAGCAGTTATCTTGACTTTAGTTCATTTCAATCTCTTCCTAATTACATTTTATTTTCACTACTGCCATGCAGCCCCACTGACTTTTTTGAAAATTTCCTTTCCTTTTCCTTAATTCATCTTTTTCTGGGAGCATTCTAAGAATCAGAGGACTAGCTAAAGCCATGTACCAGAAAAGAAAAGAGGTTATGAAAAGTAAGGATAATCCCAACTGAAAAATTTTCCCTGAATAATCATCTTAAGAAAGGCTTAAGTACTTAAACAACTAAATATGAAAATTTATTTGGATGCAATAACATATTGCCCATTTATGGGGGGATATGAATTGTATTCCATCAAAATTTTATTCCCTGATGTTCTTCCTGCCACAAAATAAATAAGAATTTATATTAAAAAACTCAAATATAGATGACTGAACAGCGTGATTTTCTGTTTTTTTTTTTTTTACTTCTATGAATATATCTGTGACTTCCACTTGTAAAGTATCTGCATGTGAATATTGTAATTTGCTGGGTATTTCATCAGAATTAACATTCAGGCCAAAAATATTTGCTACCTATAGAAAAAAGACCAGTTTTGACCTTTAAAGCAACATCTGGCCAGCCAATAGCTCTGTTCACCAGCTGGAACCCCCAGACCCCAGTGCCTTTCTCTAGAATGCCTTCTTTCTGGCTCATCTATTTTGTCGCTCCTCTCTTTACAACTTCGGAATTCTACATTTGCTTTTCCATCCCAGGAAACGGTTTTAAATTTTACTTTTGTGAATTTTATTACCTTCTCAGTCACTTTCTCCATTGTTCCTCTCCTCTTGTTGCTATTCATTTGTTATTTCTCTTCTGAATGCTATGCCTAAAGTCATCTTCAACTGTTGGGCAATCTTCACATTATGAAGAGCCCCCTTTCAAACATGGGAGACTGTGAAACATTGAGAAAACGGATGTCTCTCCCAATCTTTTGCTTACCATTTCTCCCTCTCCCTCAGTACCGGGGACCTACCCTTCTACTTTCTCTCTATATAAATTTGGTTAATCTAGGTGCCACATAGGTGGACTCATACAGTACTTGTCATTTTGGGAATGGCTTATTTGTTTAACATGATGTCCTCAAGCTTCATCCATGTAATAATATTCAACAGTATTTCCTTCCTTTTCTTTTCATCTTTGGATTTTTATTTTTTAAGTATATTTTATTAATTGTGCTATTACAGTTGTCCCAGGTTTTTCCCCTTTGCCTCCCTCTGTCCTATTCCACCTTCCCTCCAGCAATCCCCACCCTGCTTAATTCACGCCCTTGGGTCATGCATGTAAGTTCTTTGGCTTCTCCATTTCCTATCCTCTTCTTAACTTCCCCTTGTCTATTTTGTGCCTACTAAGTATGCTTTTTAATCCCTGCACCTTTTCCTCTATTCTCCCCTTTCCCCCTCCCAGCTGATAACCCTCCAAATGATCTCCATGTCTATGATTCTGTTCCTGTTCTGGTTATTTGCTTAGTTTTATTTGTTTTTTAGATTCAGTTGTTGATGGTTATGAATCTGTTGCCTTTTTAATATTCATAGTCTTGATCTCCTTTTTCTTAAATAAGTCCCTTTAACATTTCACATAATGATGGCTTGGTGATGATGAACTCCTTTAGTTTTACCTTGTCTGGGAAGCACTTTATCTGTCCTTCCATTCTAAAATGACAACTTTGCTGGGTAGAGTAATCTTGGTTGTAGATCCTTGCTTTTCATCACTTTGAATATTTCTTGCCAGTCCCTTCTTGCCCGCAAAGTTTCTTTTGAGAAATCAGCTGATAGTCTTATGGGAACTTCTTTGTAGGTAACTCTCTGCATCTCTCTTGGTGCCTTTAAGATTCTCTTTTTAACTTCAACCTTTGGCATTTTAATTATGATGTGTCTTGGTTTGGTCCTCTTTGTGTCCATCTTGTTTGGGACTCTTTGTACTTCCTAGACTTGTATGTTTATTTCCTTTGCCAAACTGGGGAAGATTTCTTTCATTATTTTTTCAAATAAGTTTTCAATTTCTTGCTCTTCTTCTGGCATCCCTATAATTTGGATGTTGGACCTTTTGGAGATGTCCTAGAGACTTGTTAAACTCTCCTAGTATTTTGAATTCTTATTTCTTCATTTTGTTCTGATTGAATGTTTATTTCTTCCTTATGTTCCAAATCATTGATTTGAATCCTGGCTTCCTTCCCTTCACTTTTGGTTCCTTGTGGATTTTTCCTTATTTCACTTAGTGTAGCCTTCATTTCTTTCCTTATGCATTTGCTGTACTCAATGAGTTCTTTGAGCATACTGATCACCAGTGTTTTGAGCTCTGCATCTGATAGGTTGGCTATCTCTGTTTCGTTTATTTCTTTTTCTGGGGGTTTGTTCTGTTCTTTCATTTGGGCCACCTTCTCTCTGTACCACACCAAGTCTTCTCACTTCTGTGCTCTGTCTCTGCATCTCTGCCCCTCCTACCTGTCTGGATGATTGTGGCTTCTTTAAATCCTTGGTTGTTGGACTTCCATACAGTTCAATTTCTGAGAGTTCTGGGTGTTAGTTGTTTTGAGACTTAGTTGTAATTCTTTCTGTGGTTGTGCAAGGAAGCAAGGTGTGTCTACCTATGTCTCCATTTTGATTGGAAGTATCTGTCCATGCCAGGCCACAACAAGAGTCAGTGGTAAGAAGTTTTCTATTTTGGGGCCTCAATTTGGTTCCAGCACCTTCAGGTGCTGCTGAGTGATTTCCTTCCTTTTCAAAATAGAATAATATTTCATTGCATGTACATATTACACTTTGTTCATCTGTTCATCCATTGATGGACACTTGCATTGCTTCTACTTTTTGGCTATTGCAAATAACTCTGCTATGAATATGGATGTGCAAATCTCTGTTTCAATCCCTGCTTTCAATTCTTTTTGGCATGTTCCCATAAGTGAAATTGCTGGAATGTACAGTAATTCTATTTTGTCATTTTGGGGGAACAACCATACCATTTTCCATAACAGTATGTTTTCCTTTGTGCACCATTTTATGTTGCTAGCAACAGTACACAAGAATTACAATTTCCCCACATACTAGCTTGCATTTGCTATTTTCTAAGTTTTGCATTTTTTTACTAGTGATCATCATTAAAAGCATGTAACAAAAAGCTAAGAATATGGAATTTCATTCACATACCACCCAATGCCATGTTCATAGTTTTCAAAATCCTTTGAACTTTGGTTGTTGCCATTTCTCTCATTTCTGGGTAAGATACAAGGCTTGGTTCCCAGGACCAGACCAGTGACTGCAGAGTCTACTTAAATTCTGTTACATGCTTGTTAAAAGGTATTTCTCTCTACTTTTCTCACATTGAAGCTAACTTATAGGAGCTTCTAGGTTTGGTAAGTATCTCTGTTAGTTAGTAGGCCCCTTCTCCCTGAACTATAGTTCTTTGCCTCTAATGGGATGTTTGAGAGTATTTGGAATTGTAGAATTTTAAAACTCAAAAGAACCATGTGGAAAGAAAACATGGGGGTACATGTTTATGACCTTGGATTTGGCAGTGGTTTCTTAGATGTGCACAGGAACTACAAGCAACTAAAGAAAGAAATACATAAATTGAATTTAACCAAATTTTAAAACTTTTTACTGTAAGGGACATTATCAAGAAAGTAAAAAGACAGCCCACAAAATGGGAGAAACTATTTGCATATTATATGTCCAATAGGGTCTAGTATCCAGAATATGTAAAGAACACTTATAACTCAACAACAAAAAGACAAATAACCCAATCAAAAATGGGCAAAGGAAGTGAATAGATATTTCCCCAAAGAATATAGATAAATGACCAACAAGCACAAAAAAAAGCTGTTCAATATCATTAGCCATTAGGGAAATGCAAATCGAAGCTGCAATGATGTACCACTTCACACTGAGTAGGTCAGCTATAATAATAATAATTAAAAAACAATATAAAGTAAAAAGTATTGGTGGGGATGTGGAGAAATAATTGGAACCCTCAGACATTGCTGGTGGGATTGTAAAATGGAGCAACATCTGTGGAAAACAGTTTGGTGGTTCCTCAATCACCTATATATACAATTATTATATGATGCAGCAGTTTCCATGGTATATACCCAAAAGAATTAAAAGCAGGTATTCAAACAAGAATTTGTACATGGAAGTTCATAACATCATTGTTCACAATGGTCAAAAGTTGAAGGCAACCCAAATGTCTATGAACAGTTGACCAGATAACAAAATGTGATATATCTATACAATGGAATATTATCCAGCCATAAAAATGAAGTATGTATCTATATATCACATGGGTAAACCTTGAAAACATTATGCTAAGTAAAAGAAGCCAAACACAAAAAGCCACATATTGTTTCATTTTGTTTATATTAAGTGCCCAGTATAGTAAAACCTATAGAGACTGAAAGCAGATTAATGGTTGCCAGAAGCATGATTACCTAATAGGTGTGGGGTTTCCTTTGGGGTAATAAAAATATTCTGAAATTTGATAATGATGATTATTGTACAACATGGTGACTGTAATGAACACAACTTAATCTCATGCTTTAAAATGGTGCATTTTAGGTTATATCAACTCTACCTCAATTAAAAACTTATGGAGGAATGCGTTGTTCACCATCCGAGGGGCAGTCACAGAGTGGATGTGTGCTGATGAAGATATTACAGCTCTCTCTGGACTCTGAGGTCCTGAAGGGATTGACAAATAAAATTATACCAGAATGAAGGTATGTGTGCTAACATATACACAAGCTACTGGGGACCAACATTTCTTGTGATGATAATGGCAATGATAGCAGAACTTTCCAACAGAGTCTTAGAGAATTGATTGATTAATTCATTACAATTTTTTGAGTGCCCCTTTTGTATCTGAGACTGTGCTGGGTGAGGAATTCAGTGAAAGGCAAAAACAGATGCTATCCATCTCTCATGAAACTAGCTTTCAGGGCAGAGACCACATTAATTATAACCACCTGCAGACTGAGGTATGAAGAAAGAAACACTTTCCTATGTGAATGCAAAATAAAGAAAGTTAACCTACATCAGAGGCCAGGGAAGGATTCCTTTGGAGAGTAATTCTTGAACTGAGCTCTGTGGGATGGATAGCAGAGGTGAGCAAGCTGTCTAACAAGAGGGACCAGTATGTGTAAAACCGATGGCAGGAGGAAATGTGACATTCCAGGGCATGAAAAAGGTCATTGTGGTTGTTACATGCTGCATAAGGGGGAGATGAGGCTGGAGAGACAAGCAGGGCATAGTAGGGTCTCCTGTATTGGCCCTGGTAAAGGTTGTATTCCTTATCCTAAGGGTAATAATAACTGGGTAGAGAGAGGCTAGAAGATGGTTACCTTCATCCTGACAGTGAAGAATTGTTTGGAGCCTTGTCATGTAAACCAAAAGGTTACTGGTTCAATCCCTGGTCAGGGTACATATCTGGGTTGTGGGTTTGATCTCCGGTTGGGGCGCATATGGGAGGCAACCCATAGATATTTCTCACATCAATGTTTCTCTCTCTTCCTCTCTCTGTAAGATCAGTAAGCTATCCTTCGATGAGAATTTAAAAAAAGAAAAAAATGGACTGGAGACAGGGACAAGTGAATGTCGAGACTGGTTAGGAAGTTATTGCAGTTATCCAGGGACAACTTCTGAAGTAGAGATAGAGATGGAGAAAAATAGAGCGAGCCCTATAGAACAGGGTAGAGTTAGTCAGGGAAAGAAGATAGTGGAGGCAGACTGACACCATGCACAAAGGCATGAAGTATGAAAACATGAAGCAGAAGCTGGTGAGGCATACCAGAGTAGGTCACTATGGCAGAACTGATGGAAAGGTGCAGATGCAGGAACCAGGGGAAGGTGTTGGAGAAGTCTATGGAAATCAGATCCTTGTGGCATTCGTCGGCAAGTCTGGACCTTGTCTTGGTGGATATGGAAACTGTGAAGCATTAAAACTGAGAAATGTGACTACAAGATTTATGTTTTGCAAAGGTCATTACAGGAGCACTAGAGACTAGATTTAAGGGGAATAAAGGTAAGATACAAGGAAAGTGATTAGGAGGCTCTTCCAGCTGCTCAGCATGAGCATTAAGGACTGCCTGAACCTCGCCGTGTCATGGGATTGGCGAGATGGGATGGAGGTGAGACTATTTCTGAGACGGGATCAACTGATAATTGCAGTAGTCATGATTTGTTGGGCTGTAGCAGGTGTACCCCCCCCCCAGCATCTTCTCTTACAAATTCTCATGGATCCTTGCCAGTGTAAGGCAGTGGCGCAAAACAGAAGATGCCACTGAAAGAGTCTCAGACAGCATTTTGCTCTCAGATTTCCCCCCATTTTAATGTGATGGGGTGACCCACATAAACTATTGCCATACTTGCTTCAAAGAAGGGGCTTAATAAATACTTGAATAAATGAGTACATAAATTTAAAAGGCTTATTTATCAGTGTATCTGCCACACTACTAATATTAAGGGGAAAATATAAACACTTCAAAAAATGATGGAACTCTGAAGCCCTCACGGTGAACCTAACTGATGTCTCAACTACACTTTAAGACAAATGTTGTCCTTATCATATGTCCTGTGCATAAAAATCTGTCCTGGTTATCGCCAAGGTGTATTGGTCTTGACTGTTCCAGTGTCAAACATGTAGTATGTGCATGGTGGGGTAGACTAGCATGTGATTTACATGCATCTGAACAAAACTCTCAGACTCAAAACAGCTATGAAGAGACTACAAGAGCAGCCAAGTAATACTAATGCAAAAATTTCCTTGAACTTGTTCAAATTGTGTTAACTCCATCTCAAGGGGTTCCTCAACAAAATGAAGAATTTCCTTTTTTTCTCCCAAAGGACTTGGCTTGTCTGAAATGAATTCTATTCATCAGACCTCTTATATTCAAGGACATGAGCAGATCCCATTGGAAAACTTGGTTCTGAGAACCCTTACTCAGAAAACTTTCATCTCATAAAACTTTAGTTAAAACATAATACCCAAAATGAAGCTTTGAACATATTGGGAATGGGGGAAAAGCAATTAAACTAGTAATTCTAAAGTAGTAGAGCTTAGGACCTACATTATCAGTGTTTAAAGCTTAATAAAGGCTTTGCCAAAGAACAATTAGATAAAGTCTTAGAAAGAAATCAGAGAAAAAGAAAAACTTTGATATGTGAATACTAAACAGCCTCTAAGTCTGTGTGTGTGTGTGTGTGTGTGTGTGTGTGTGTGTGTATGTTTGGCCTAATTATTACACAAAAATATAAAAGAAAGGTCACACAATTTATTTTAGAATTAATTTGTACAATCTAAGAGACAAATGCTAACCTTTTAAGATTGAATTTATTGGGGTTACATTGCTCAATAAAATCATCTACGTTTCAGGTGTACCATTCTACAATACAACATCTGCACATTGCAGTGTGTGTTCGCCATCCAATGTCTAGTATCCTTCCATCACTATTTACCTCTATTTACCCTCTTCTACTTGCCCCCACCCTGCTTCCCTCTTGTAATCACCATACTGCTGTCTGTGTTCATGAGGTTTTTGTTTTTTGCTTAATCCTTTCACCTATTTCACCAAGCCTCCTCCTCTCTGACAGCTGTCGGTTTTCTGTGTCTAAGGGTCTGTTTCTATTTTTTTTTTGTTTACTTTGTTCATTAGATTCCACATATAAGCGAAATCTAGTAAAGCAATAAGATTATCATTTTATTCCATGACCTAAGGCTACTTTGAAGCTAGCTGACTTCCCTCATTGCTAATTTAGTAGAAGTAGAAAGAAATGGAGGAAGATGGTGGGGGAAAATCAGCAAGAGAGGATTAAGAAGGAAGAACAAGGCTCAGGGAACATACAGTGTGGACTGGAATATTGTAGTGCTAGAATTCTCCATTAGCCTCTCCAATCCACTCTCTACTTTTCTGTGCCTTGCTCTGTATCCCAAAGGTGGTCAACATTTGTTCCTGAACTGCATTAGTAATCCCCCTTCTTTTCTGAGTTTTCTTCTCTCCAGCAGCTGGAACTCTGACCAATCAGCAGGAGCTCTGGGAGTGGGGGAACAGCGAAATTGAGGTGCCCATTCCCCAGTTGAACTTCCAATTGGCTGTATGTCTCAATCTCAGGCTACAGTTCCTCTCTGGGAAGGGGATAATTTTCTATGGCTACTTTCCTAGGTTCTGGGACCTGCTCCTTTCTCTAACTCTGTAAGGTCCATAGGAACTAATAGTTCTTGACTGTTGCCAGCCTTGGGATCCTTACCCATACTCTGGAGATTTCCCTGAGTCCTGCCCATACCTTCATAAATGTTCCTCCATTAACATGCCTCAAATTCCATTTTTGAAAATATTTTTTTTATTTTTCAGTTACAGTTGACATACAATATTATATTTGCTTCTGGTGTACACCCCAGTGACCAGATACATACCTCACTAAGTGAATGTCCCGAAAAATCTCACACCCATCTAACAACATAGAGAGTTATTAGAATATTATTGATTATATTCCCCATGTTGTATTTTACATTCTCATGATTATTCTGAAACAACTATTTGTACTTCTTAATTCCTTCACCTTTTTCATCCATCCCCAACCCCCTCCCATCAGGCAACCATTAAAATGTTCTCTGTATCTCTGAGTCTGTTTCTGTTCTGCTTGTTCATTTGTTTCACTTTACAGATTTAATTGTTGATAGATATGTATTTATTTTTATTCTATTGTTTATATTTTTCTTCTTCATCTTAAAAAAAGACCCTTTAACATTTCATGTAATGCTAGTTTGGTGATGAAAAACTCCTTCAACTTTTCCTTGTCTGGGAAGCTCTTTATCTGTGCTTCAATTCTAAATGATAGCTTTGCTGGGTAGAGTAATCTTGGTTGTAGATCCTTGCCTTTCATCACTTTAAATATTTCTTGCCACTCCCTTCTAGCCTGCAAAGTTTCTGTTGAAAAATCAGCTGACAGTCTTATGGGAGCTCCTTTGTAAGTAACTAAATGCTTTTTTCTTGCTGTTTTAAAGATTCCCTTTCTTTAAACTTTTGCATCTTAATTATGTGTCTTAGTGTGGGCCTTTTTGGGTTCATCTTGTTTGGCGCTTTCTGGATTTGTATGTCTATTTCCTTTACCAGGTTAGGGAAGTTTTCTGGCATTTTTTTAAATAGTTTTTCAATTTCTTGATTTCTCTCTTCTGCTTCCAGCACCCTCGTGATATGAATGTTGTTAGTAAGCTTGAAGTTGTCCCTGAGGCTCCTTCCAGTATCTTCATTTTTTTGGATTTTTTTTCTCTTTGCTGTTCTGATTTTTTTGCTTTTTTATTTTCCAAATTACTGATTTTATTCTTGTGTTTGTCTACTCTTTTTTTTATTCCTTGTAAATTCTTCTTCATTTCATTGAGTGTATTCTTAATTTTTGACTAGCTTTTATTTATGGTTTTTATGTCCCTTTTAATGTTTCTGATACTCTCACTAAGTTCCTTGAAATTTTTACTAAAAAATGAACAACTAAAGATGTTCCTTGAGCATCTTTACAACTATTGTTTTGAACTCTGTACCTGGTAGTTTGCTTGCCTACATTTCATTTAGGTCTTTTTCTGGAGATTTCTCCTGTTCTTTCATTTGGGATCTGTTTCTTTGTTTCCAAATTTTGGCTGTTTCCCTGTGTTTGTTTCTATGTATTAGGTAGAGCTGCTATGCCTCCTGGTTTGGTAGAGTGGCTATTTGTACAGAAAGGTCACTGGAAACAGGTTGGGTGGACCTGTAAGTTGGTTGGGGTGGGGTCTCAGGGACACACCATGGTAGGGTGAATAGTGTTGAGCTGGGTCGATTAAAACTCAGATATGGCACTCACCTGTCAGCTCTGTGGGAGTGGGGAAGATGTCTGAGAGAAGGAACAATGGCCTCTTCTAGCACTTTTGTCTGGCATAAAGCTGTCTTCCCCAGGTCTCACCCTGATGTCAGACAATTCAATTCCCCCATGTATGTCCCTGGTTTCTTCCAAGCTGCTAGCCCAATGTGCTGTAGCTCAGAGGGAGTGAGTCTAAGTAAATCCATGTGTGGGACTTTTAAGAGAAACTTCCTGGGATCTCAAAAGCTCACTGTCTCACTCAGCTACAATCCCTATTGGTTTTTACAGCAAGAGATTATGGGGACTTCTCTTCCTGGCACTGAAACCCTGGGCTGGGAGGCCTGGTGTGGGGCTGAGACTCCTCTTTCATCAGGGGGGACCTTCACAGCTGAGATATCCCTCCTGATTTTTATCTGCCACGTGTGGGTGTGGGACCAGGCCATTCCAAGGCTTCACTCCTACCAATCTCAATGTGGCTTCTTCTTTAAATCCCTAGTTGTAGGACTTCTATTCCATTCATTTTCAGACAGTTCTGAATGATGATTATTCTACAGTTTAGATGTAATTTGATGTGGTGGTGGGAGCATTTGAGTAACTGCATTTGCCTACACTGCTCTTTTGACCAGAAGTTCAAGTTCCACTTGAATGGACCATCAGCTTCTTGCTGGGATCCTTGACTGATGATTTAATTGTCCTCTAACACAGATGAAGCACTAAACTCTGACAAGATGATCTGGGAAATCCCAAAGAGACAGGTAACAATTTTTAATGACATTTTCTTTGGCCTTAGTAATAAGAAAGTGAATGGCTGTTTAAAACATAATCTGTAGTTAATTATTGATGGCATAATGTTCTTTTCCTTAGTGTTCACTCTCCTCTGGCAAGCCCAGATCCCTAATTAACTATAAACAAAATTATGAAACTACTTTATGAATTAAGTTCTGAGTATCTTAAGTTTGAGATGCCTGAGGGAGAAACTAGTAATAATACTTTCTAAGTGTCCAAAGATGAAATTGTTTGCTACTGGAGACAGTGAGTTCCACATTGTAGGATGTGTTCAAGTAGAAGCTGAAATAGCAATAGATTGGTTGTTGAACTTGTTTATTTTAAGGTCTTTTCCAATGTGTACTTTTATGATTATTTGCTCTATGTTATAATGGTCTACTACCATGATCTTTATTGTGAAGATGTTGACAATTAAGTTAGATATTTTGATGTAATAGATAGCACACAAACAATATACACACAAATTTTTTTTAGTTGAAACTATAGTCATTTCATTTTTTAAATATATTGTATTTATTATGCTATTACAGTTGTCCCATTTTTCCCTCCCTTTTATCCCTCTCTACCCTGCACCCTCTCTCCAGCATTCTGCCCCTAGTTCATGTGAATGGGTTGTACGTATAAGTTCTTTGGCTTCTCCATTTCCTATACTATACTTAACCTCCCCCTTGTCTATTTTGTGCCCACCAATTATGCTTCTTATTCCCCGTACCTTTTTCCCCATTCTCCCCCTCCCTCTCCCCACTGACAACCTCCATGTGAGCTTCATTTTTGTGATTCTGTTCCTGTTTTAGTTGTTAGCTTAGTTTGTTTTGCTTTTTAGGTACAGTTGTTGATAGTTGTGAGTTTGTTTTCATTTTACTGCTCACAGTTTTGATCTTCTTCTTTTTCTTAGATAAGTCCCTTTAACATTTCATATAGTAAGGGCTTGGTGGTGATAAACTCCTTTAACTTGACCTTATCTGGGAAGCACTTTATGTGCCCTTCCATTCCAAAAGATAGCTTTGCTGGACAGAATAATATAGGTTGTAGGTCCTTGCTTTTCATGACTTTGAATACTTCTTTCCAGCCCTTCCTTGTCTGCAAGGTTTCTTTTGAATCAGCTGACAGTCTGATGGGAACTCCTTTGTAGGTACCGCTCTCCTTTTCTCTTGCTATTTTAATCTTTGAAGATTCTCTCCTTATCTTTAATATTGGGTAACTTAATTATGATGTATCTTGGTGTGTTTCTCCTTGGATCCAACTTCTTTGGGACTCTCTGAGCTTCCTGGACTTGCATGTCTATTTTCTTCATCAAATTGGGGAAGTTTTCTTTTATTATTTTTTTAAAATAAGTTTTCAATTTATTGCTCTTCCTCTTCTCCTTTTCCCATCCCATGATTTGGATGTTGGAATGTTTAAAGTTGTCCCAAAGGTTCCTAAGCCTCTCTTTATTTTTTTAAATTCTTGTTTCTTCATTGTATTCCAGTTGAATGTTTATGTCTTCCTTTTGTTCCAAAATGTTGATTTGAGTCTGAGTTTCTTTCCCTTCCCTGTTGGTCTCCTATATATTTTTCTTTATTTCACTTTTATAACCATATTTTCTGACCATATACAATAATTTCTGTGAGCATCCTGATTACCAGTGTTTTGAACACTGCATCTGGTAGGTTGGCTATCTCCTTGCCACTTAGTTCTTTTTCTGAAGTTTTGACTGTTCTTTCATTTGGGCCATATTTCTTTGTCTCAGTGGATCTGTTATGTTGTAAGGGGCAGAGCCTTAGGTATTTACCACACACAGACTTTTAAGCACAAAAATCTTAAAGAAAGTTTATCTTTAGCATAACATGGTAGAATCCCTGGTCTCTGGAGATAGGTAAACATCTGTTTTAACCCTAGCTCTCAATAAAAGGCTTTGAGTCTTATTGAAGTTACCTAACATCTCTGTATCCCAGTTTTCTTAAATCTTTTTCATCAAGAGAGAGTGGGAATTCAGTGAGGTGACACTTAGGACAAATTAAGTTTCCCAATAAATGTTAGTTCTCTTTGATTTACCATCACCATTAAAATGTTCTTCTTGCTATTTTGAAATACTGTGCCAAGCTAAATAAAAATGCATTTAAGAATTGCATTTTTTAAGTTCACAGTTAACATCATACTCAACAATAAAAAGATGAAAGTCTTTTCTCTGAGATCAGGAATAAGACAAGGATGCTTACTGTCATCACTTGTATTCAATATAGCACTGGAAGTCCTAGTGGGATCAATAAAGCAAGAAAAAATAAAAATAAATAAAAGCATCCAAATAGGCAAGGAAGAAGTAAAACTGTCACTATTTGCAGATAAAATGATGTTATATATATAAAATCTGCCCTAGCTGGTGTAATTCAATGAATTGAGAGGGGGGCTATGAATCAAAGGGTTGCCAGTTCAATTCCCAGTCAGGGCACATGCCTGGTTTGTGGGCCAGGACCCCAGTGGGGGGCATTCAAGAGGCAACCACACACTGATGTATCTCTCCCTCTCTTTCTCCTTCTCTTCCCCTCTCTCTAAAAACAAAAAAATTAAATCTTTTTAAAAAATTGTGAAACAAGGGAAATCCTAAAGATTCCACCAGAAACTGTAAGAAATAAATGAATCTAGTAAAGTTGCAGGATACAGGACCAATATACAAAAATCTGTTGCCTTTTTACACACCAACAATGAACTATCATAAAGAGAAATAAAGAAAACAATCCCATTTACAATTGCACCAAAAAGAATAAAACACCTAAAAATAAAATTAACCAAGGTGATGAAAGGTGTACATATTAAAAACTATAGGACATTAATGAAAGAAATTGATGAAGACACAAGTAAATAGAAACATATTTTATGCTCATGGATTGGAAGAATTAATAATATTAAAATGTCTACATTGCTCAAAGTACTTTACAGATTCGATACAATCTTTACCAACATTCAAGGGCATTTTTCACAAATATAGAATAATTTAAAATTTTTTATGGAGACATCACACTCCCTGATTTGTGACTATATTACAAAGTTATGGTAATCAAAACAGTATAATGTTGGCATAAAAACAGACACATAGATCAATGGAAACAGGATAGAGAACCCAGAAATAAATCCATGCCTATATGGTCATTTAACCTATGATAAAGAAGGCAAGAATATACAATGGGGTAAAGACAGACTCTTCAATAAATGATGCTGGGAAAACTGGATAGCCACATGCAAAAGTATGAAACTAGACTCTTACATAGTACACAAAAATTAAATGAAAATGGGTTAAGACTTAAATGTAAGATTTGAAACCATAAACCTTCTAGAAAAAAAAAACAGGCAGTAAGATCCTCGACATAGGTCTTGGCAATTATTTTTTGGTTGACTCCAGAAATAAAGGCAACAAAATTTAAAAAGTAGGACTACATCAAATTGGATAGCTTCTGCACAGCAAAGAAAACCACTAATAAAATAAAAAGGCAACCTATTGAATAGAGAAAATATTTGCAAGTTATATATCTGATAAAGGACTAATAATCCAAAGTACATAAAAAGCTCTTTCAACTCAGCAGCAACAAAAAAAATTGTTAAAAAAATCAGCAGACAACCTGAGTAGACATTTCTCCAAAGAAGACATACAGAAGGCCAACAGATACATGAAAAGACGCTCGACATCACTAATTAGGGAAATGCAAACCACAATGAGATATCACCTCACACCTGTTAGAATGGCAATCATCAAAAAGACAAGCAATAACAAGTGTTGCAAACATGTGGAGAAAAGAGAATCCTCATATACTGCTGGTGGGAATGTGAATTGATGCAGCCACTATGCACCAATTTACATAGTGTATAAACTATGGAAAACAGGACAGACATCCGTTAAAAAAATAACAAATAAAACTACCATATGATTCAGCAGTTTCATTTCTAGGTATTTATCCAAAAGAACAAAAACAAAAATAAATAAATTAAAAGATATGGGAACAACCTAAGGGCCCATTGGTGAATGAATAAATAAAGATTATACAGTATATATTAATGTGTGTGTGTGTGTAAGAATATTAGTCAGCCATAAAAAAGAATGGAATCTTGCTGTTGGGGACAACATGGATGGGCCTCCTTGAGGACATTATGCTAAGAGAAGTAAGTCAGGTAAATAAGTCAGATATCCAATGATTTCACTTACATATGGAATCCAAAGCAAACAAACCATGCTCACAGACACAGAGAATGAAGTGGTGGTATGGGGGAGGGGTGAGATCTGTGAAAGGGGTCAAAAGGTACAAACTTCCAGTTAGAAAATAAATGTCATGGGGATGAAATGTATAGCATGGTGACTATAGTTAGTAATAGTCTGTTGCATATTTGGAAGTTGCTAAGAGCATAAATCCTAAAAGTTCTCATCATGAGAAAAGAACATTTTTTAGCTATATATGGTGATGGATGGTAACTAGACTTACTGTGAGGATCATTTTGAAGTATATATAAGTAACCGTACTACACCTGAAACTAACATAACGTTATGTTACTTATACCTCAATATAAAAAGAATTATTTTTATTATTGTAAATTGTGACAGTACTCTAGGTGGTCCTGGGATCTGTCTCTTGCTTCAACAGGATTTGGACTAAAAACACCCGGGGACCCCCTCTTCCAGCCTCCAACTACCCTCCAAATTCTTTTCTAGTCACCACCTTTGGAACCACCTCAGCCATCCTCAGCCTCTGAGACCAGCCAGCACCATTGTTTGTTTTGTTTTGTTTTACCTTAACTCCCTATTGCCATCTAACCATGAGCTCCCACATTCATCAGAACTATTCCACCAAGGTGGAGGCTGCCGTCAACCACCTGGCCAACGTGAATCTGCGGGCCTCCTACACCTTCCTATCTCTGGGCTTCTATTTCAGCTGTGAAGATGTGGCTCTGGAGAGTGTGGGCCACTTTTTCGGAGAGTTGGCCCAGAAGAAGCTGGAGGACGCCAAGCATCTCTGAAAGCTGCAGGACCAGCCCAGTGTCCACATTCTCTCTTGTCCAGGATGTACAGAAGCCTCCGCAGGTGAGTGGGGTGACACTCAGAACACCATGGAAGCTGCTGTGGTCTTAGAGAAGAACCTGAACCAGGCCCTTTTGGATCTGCACGCCCTGGGCTCTACCCTCACCGACCCTCATCTCTGTGACTTCCCGGAGAACCGCTTCCTGGATGGGGAGGTGAAACTCATCAGGAAGATGAGTGACCACCTGAGTAACAACATCCGCAGGCTGGCTGGCTGAGCTGGGCTGGGTGAGTGTCTCTTGAAAGGCCCCCCCTCAAGCATGACTAGGAGCCTTTGGAGCCCAGAGACTTTGAGGCGCCCGTCTGCATTTCCCCAGTATCTGGCTTCTGCCTGAGCCTCTCTCCCTCAAACCGTGAGGCATCCTTTTAACCACCCTGGAACCCTCTCCCATGTATCGGACCACATGGAAACAACAAAACTTTGTGCAGCAAAAAAAAAAAAAAAAGTAAATGGCAAAGTGGTGACCAACACACTCCCTCTGGCATCCCGCAGTGCTCGGGGCACAGTGCTGCTAGCTGTGAACAGTACAGCAATATAGAAGGTCTTCCCTGAAAGAGCTGATATTTTTAAATAATAGTAATAAATTCGATTCCTACATTGCTTTTCACCTTACAGCCATTTTGCTTGGGGTTTCACAACGATGTTATAAGCTAGGCATTATTATCTCCATTTATAAAGGAAAAATTTATAAAGGGCAGAAAATCATAATCCTAGAGAAAGTGGTCTTTTCATGGACTCGTTCAGACATTTTATTTGGTCAAGGAGACAAGATTAAAAAATAAAAAATGTTAAAAATTAAGAAACCAAATGATACAGAGCAGCAGAGCTGTTCTCTGTGAGTTGGGCCAAATCATCTCTAACTACAACTCAGAATGTCTGGAGCAAGAAAACCTTGGGCTGTGGTAGTGGGGAAATTAGAGAAACATGCACCCTAGGGGGTTAGAGCTCAGGCTCAGGCAGTTTGGTCAAATCCTGGCTTTTTCACATCCAAATTGGGCTGGTGGCACTTTGTGTCAGCCTTTTCTATACCTCAGTTTCCTCATCTGTAAAATGGAGCTGTACTTGAACCTACCCATGGAATTTCTGTGAGGTTTCAATGAGGTAACCTGGTTAAAGTGCTTGGCGTAACACCCACTTCGCAGAAAGTGTGTGATAAATACAGCTGTTCTTATTACAAGACAAAGTGACAGGAGTCACAGTGGAAAGCCAAGGTGCCTAGACCCACAGAGCAGGTTAGTGACAAAGCAGAGACTGGAGCCCAGATCCTGCCCATCATCCTTTTGTTACAAATGCACCACAGCTTAATTAGGTTCTGGAACATGGGTGATAAGAATTCCAGCTAAAGGAGAGAGCAACAGCTGGATACCCTGCTATCTGCTATGGATCTACAATCTATCGCTGTGGCTTTTCCAGGAAGCAGACACATCACAAGCATCTATGCAGAAAACATAAATAAACCAAATTCTTTCAGAATATTCTTGTGTTCCTCCTATGTGTGGGACTGCCTCACAGTCGGGCCCCTTATAACACAGTCCATTCGTGATTTGAGGAACCAAACCACCTTAGACAAGCACAAAGAAGGCACAGGCTCACAGCGCTTTCGCCTCTTGCTGTGACTGATGCCGCAGTAAGGCCCCAGTGTAGACAGGGCTGGCAGGACAGAAATGGATGTGGATATTAAAGAACTGAAGTAAAGCCCACAGTCATCTTTGAGACTAGCTTGTGCCTGGTTTTATAAACACTGCTTAGCTATTTTGAGTTACCAGGGACTTATCACTCCCAGTGTCAATTCAGGAAGCATTCTTCTGGTCACATGTTGTAACCAGGAGAGCTGTGGCCCTACAACCAGCAACCAGAACATCTTTGGCTAATAAGGACAGGCTCTATCACAGCGCATTAAGGCTGAATAAATTTGGGCAATCAAGACTTAAATGATAATGAAACTTTAAACGACACTGAGCTTAATATGATTCTGCAGCCTTTCCCCTGCTTAGATCTCTTCTGCTAGAAGTATTTGTTGTTCTTTGCCTTTTGAAGTCATTTCACATCAACCCAGTCAATTCTAGTGAGCACAGGTTGACCCAAAATCTTTATTGGGCTCTTGCGGCACCATTTTCCTGGCTTTTCTAGGAATAAAAGTAGAGCCTCCCTGGGTTTTGAAAGTGCTTTTCTGGTTAATGAGGACTGCAGAGTTTTATCCCTAATTACAGTAGTCCCTTTTATAGTGTCATGTTTCTAGAAGAGCTTGGAAAGTTTGCATCTTAAATGCCAAGCCAGCACAACAGTTGTAGCATATATTAAAATCCGAGTAGTTATAATATTCTATTTAGTTCTTTAAAACTGCTAGAGAGACTTCCACATGGCCTGCCCATGCATTTCCAGAGAGTCGCATAGGAGGACCTTCCAGTCCAATGTGTCGGAGTGTGTGAGCTGGGGCTGAGCTGAGAAAGCTGCAGTGCTGAGAACTTGCATATAAGAGAGCTTGGCAGATGCCTTTCTCAGCTTTACCGGCTTGAGAAATCTACCCATCCTCCCCCTTTTGAAAATACTAAGGTGAGATGCCCCTGCTTCTCCATGTTAATCATGAAGAATTTAAAACTAACCAGTTTAGAGAGCCTCGCTTAGATCATCTGACTGGATTTTAGTCAATTTATATGGTGTTGATATAAATGTTTCAAAGTTTATTACCCAGCAATGCTGTTGTGAAGATTTTTTTAGTCCTTTTTAGGAGGTTCTGCATATTTAGCTTTGTAGCCCTCTAGCTGTCTCCTCTCTGTTTTGATTTTACTCCACTTACCTAACTTCACACTTAAAACCATGAGAAGTCTGATAACCACTTTTCTCTTTTGGAAAATATGATGGGTGGTACCTTCTGCGTCCTCAGTGGTCACAGAACACAGCAGGTAATGATGTTCTGTCTTTTCTACCTTAGGTCACCTTTCATGCTGTTTCAGGAAAGACCTGCCTTGATGAAGAGGCCAGCGTGGCAGGACAGAATCTGAGTCGATTCCCAACATCATTGCATGTGTCACCTTTGACCTCAGCCTCCAAATCTATAAAATAGAGTGACGGACTGCCTTCCGACCCAGCACTCCCACTGCTGGGATTACACCCTAAGAACCCTGAAACAGCAATCCAAAAGAACCTATGCACCCCAATGTTCATAGCAGCACAATTTACAATAGCCAAGTGCTGGAAACATCCTAAGTGCCCATCAGTAGATGAGTGGATCAAATATTATGGGGTACATTTACCCAATGGAATGCTATGCGTCAGAAAGAAAGAAGGAACTTCTACCCTTCACAACAGCATGGATAGAACTGGAGAGCATTATGCTGAGTGAAATAAGCCAGGTGGTAAAAAACAAATACTATATGATCTCACTTATAAGTGGAATCTAATCAACAAAACAAACAAGTGAACAAAATAGAACCAGAAACGTGGAAGTAAAGAACAGACTGGCAGTGACCAGAGGGGAGGGGGATAACAGAGGAAAAGAGGGGAAGGGGCGAGCAATGGAACATGAGTAGAAGACTCATGGGCACGGACAATGGGGGTGGGGACTGACTGGGAGTGCAGGGGGCGGGGCTGGAGTGAGCAAGGAGGAAAAAGGCAGGGCAACTGTAACTGAACAATAATAAATTAAAAAAAAAATAGAGTAACAAAGCCAATCCTTGGTTCTCCCTGAGAATCACAAGACAACACACCCAGAATGCTGAACTCAGTGCCTGAAGCAGCACTCGCCACGTGCTAGTTGCCTTTCTCTTCCCCTTCAGGGTGGCCTGATGAGACACGTTAAGAGCCTGCTTGGGAAGGAATATTTGCAACAGAAACTTCGAAAATCGTTAGCCAGTGAACATGTCCTTCTTTGGTAAGGAATTGGAGAAAGTAGAGAAGTTTCTAAACATGAGACTTCTTTCATGTAATTAACCTTAGACCTTTTAGACAAGAAGCTGAAAGGAAGGCCATCCTGCATAGGAATAAATATATAATCAAGCTGGAGATTAGCATTTGCCTACCTACCACCAGAGGACATTGTCAGGCTATAATTACTGTGCAGATGCTCCATTAAAATATTGGGCTGGGTGATGTCAGACCCCAGAAGAGATATGAAACGGTTTCTTCCTAGAGCATCCAAGGAGGAGGCACAGTGTAGTGGGGAGAATATTAATTTTTGGCTACTCCACGTCCTGTTACCTCTTAATTAAGTACACATCTGTGAACCCCAGTTTCTGTGTTTGTTTTTAGTCTGTAAAACAGTCCAGGGGACTTCTGCTTTACTCACAGGACTCTCTAGAGTAGAGATTCTCAAATCCCAATGTCTGTACAAAGCACCTGAAGGTCTTGTTAAAATGCAGAGTCTGCTTCAGCAGGTTTGGGGTGGAGCCTGGGATTCTGCATGTCTAGTGACTTCCAGACCCTGTGAGTGCTGCTGGTCACGGACCACACTTTGAGAAGCCAGAATTTAGAGGGTTGTATGAGACTCTACTATGTAAAAGGACTTGTAAACTCAGGTATAAAGTAATGCTACTGGCAGCAGCAGCATAATATATTCTACTGAGAAATTTTCTCTGATAAACACTACTACTGATTTTCATGTCTTTCCCTTCTACGCTGTCCTTTTCTGTGCTTCTAACAGTGCTTATATTAGCATTTGGTTTTTCCAGTTAAGATGGGGCCTATAGGAATGCAATGTGCCTGGCACAACATAATCACTGAAGGAAGAAAAGGAGAGATGAAAAGAAGGAGGAAGGGAGACAGTATAGAAATATATTGTTTTAGGGGGAAGGGGTGTGTCTCCTTTTAGAGATAAGGAGATGCAAAAGATCAAAGGGAGGCAGTCCACTGGCATTTTGCATTGAGTGTTTAAGGATAACAAACCTCAACTAAGTGAAGCCAGATTAGTCAAAGGTGTTTACATAAATAAACGTAGCTTGATAGACTTCCAGGGACTACTTGTGATGCCTCACACAACTACAGGGCCATATCCACTCACAGGCCCCTGGAAGGGAGGCAAAAACATGGACAAGTTCTTCTTGACAAAAAACAAAACAAAACAGAAAACACTTTTAGATCGGATGTAAGGCCATGGGCTTTGAGTATAAGTGAACAGCATTTACTGAGCACTCACTGTGTACAGAACCCCCAAACGCAACACCTTTTTCCGGGGAGCCTGCCTCCTGGCCCTGCCTCATGTGTCACCTGCCATAACCAGGCTGGCCCCTAGAGCAGGGCTGCTTTGCTTTCTCACTGTTTCGGCAAGCTGGCTTTACCACTTACGTTTTAGAAAGACCAGACGTAATTCTGAGTTACTTTCTACTAATATTTGGACTAACAACAAGAACAACAACAAGGGCGTGTTTAGAAGTAAAGCTCCTCCAAAACTGGTTAGTGGAATGGCCACAGCCCCACTCCACCTCACAGGGCACCCCATCCCACCCTGCCAGTCCCGGTCCTCACTCCTGCTCCTTTTCTCCATAGCTCTTACCAGCAGCTCAGACATCCAAGGGTCCCCTTACTTATTTTGTTGTCACATGGCTTCATCAGTCAGACACAAGCTCACCGAGGCTGGGGACTTCTGTCTGTCTGCTCTGTCTGCCGTGTCTGCACATCGCTGGTGCTCAGCGAGCATTGGATGGAGGAACGAATAAGTATTGATAATTTATAGTAGATACATTTTAACCGTATTTTCTTGAAGAATTTTAAAGAACAGGCTGTATAATTTCAAACTTTTAGATGGCACCTCTGCATTTCTGCAAATCACATCTGATGACTCATAATTTAGTTGTTTTTCTCTCAGATAAATAACTTTCTGTTTCCTACTAAATCTGATGCTCAGTATAATACCTTGCTCAAAATTAGTGCATGTTTATTAAACAGTGAATATGAACAGGACACCTTTTTTTGCATCTTTTCACAAGCAAGGTGCTCATGAAGGCACTCTGGAGAATCATCTAACTGGGAGTTTTTGGAGTATTTAAAATGGCTTCTGAGTCCCTAAAGGATCTTTTTCTCCTTGTCTTGGTGACTAGGGAGTCATGGGAATAGATGGTCACTGAGTCTGTTTTCCCCACAGGAGAAAGTCTTTGATGGATTCCAATTTGTCTGGCATAAACCTCCTGGACCGAACAGGGACCTACAGCACCTCCTAAGGCAGAGAAGTGTGGCAGGAAACACCAGTCACCAACTTGAGGTTGCCCGGGGGCGTGCCCGCTGAGTCTCAATTAAGCCCCAACGGAGACAGTGCTTCTCTGTTCCCCACAGAGCACGTCTCTTAGGGTGCCTTGAAGCTTGGCCCTTCAGTTTAACCCCAGGTCCATGAGGGAGCCACTGAGATGAGCACATTTGACGGTCTTAACCCTTTAAACATGCCACGGACATTATTTAACAGAGTAGAGTGTCGTGATGACCTGATCTTAGAAGTGGTTTAGTGAGAGCTAAATCCTATTTTCAGTCTCCATGAAGTTTTGAGTTTTAGCACAATTTCTAGACCATCCTCTAACCCAGGCTTGAAAATGGCTTTATTTCATACTGCAGAGGGAGGTGAGTGAGTTTCTATGTGAAAGTGATGGTGCCAAAGATATGTATGGACATTAAAAAAATGTCTGAACATGGCTTCAAGCCACTCAGCCTATTTCTCATCCTGCCCGTGCCTTGCGGAGTGTATGCAAGTTCAGAGCTCTCTTTGAAATTGGTGGTGGTTATGAGCTTGGAGCAACTCTGTGGGGCTCTGAGCAATATAATAAATGAGCCCCTTTGAAGACCAGCCATTGTAGCTGGGCTCTTTCTGCGCTGTCTGAGCTGATTTCTCTGGGGTGTTCTGCGCTGGTGGGAGTGGCCCACCAACACACGGCCTCTGGTTTAAACTTGGGGCCTGAAAGAGAAAAGGGGGTCAGGGAAACAAGTCCTCGTATTTCGTTAAGGAACTGGCTGAAACCCTTTTGCTATCCTTCTAATATAAAGGGATATCACCTGGGATAAACCATCCCACACCCACACACCTTGAACTGAAATAAAACAAGAGCTGCCTTTCATCTGCATGTACTCACTGGCCAAGTAACAATAACAACAGTAACAATAGGAAAAATAAAATAAAAACAAAGCTGTTATCTGCCAGGAGATGAGGAAGACTTATTTGTGTATCAGGAGTCACACATTATTTCTCTACTTGAAAATAAAGACTACGACTTGAGGTAATTTGCATGTTTTTATGATGACATTATAGGCCAAGTCAATATACTCTGATATCAAGATGAAAATTTCTTGAATATTCTTAAAAGGTAATTAACAGTTTTTGTTTTGACTTTTGACTAAATATTACTAAATGGCTAGTATACGTTATTTTAAATAATCCAGTTAAATAAGGAAAATACATTCAGGTTGCTTTTAAACATATTTAAGACCAACTTATTTGGTCTGATATTTCAAGTACAAGTTTCAATGGCTATTTGAATGCTATCTCTTACACTAGATGCAGACTCAACCCATTTTTGCTGAGTGCTTTCTTTATTTGTCAAAACCACACTGTGAGATCAATACTGTTAACCCTACTTAGCAGACGAAAGGACCTAGGGCGGAGAGTTCCAATGTTAAGTAACTAGAAAGTGGCAGAGCTGGCATCCAAACCCAAATCCAGCCCCCATCCTATCATGAAATGATAACTACTTGTCAAGCTGCAACAACCCATCCCCCTCTGCAAATAACGTACTATGTTGTTTATTTACAGTGAGAAGACTGAAGAAAGAAGATAGGAGAAAGATTGACTAAGGGCAAAGTCTATGTAGGGGCTGATCAAGATGATTGTAAGAAAAAGAAGTATCAGGAGAAATGGACTCCAAGGAAACTTGCATTTCTGGATACAAATGTGCGATAAGAATGTTCCAAGTCCTTTGTATAATCTTTGAAACTTTCCCTAAAACAGTCACAAAGATAGACAAGATCATTTTTATAGTTATTGATCTGTATAAGAACTCCTTTATCTCATTTTCTTATATTCTGCCTCATTCCAAAGTGATGTCAGATAAATATCAGATAACAAATAAGTGAAGTATAGGTAAAGAACAAAAGCAAATAATGAGTGGAAACCAGAGGTAAATGACATGCCACACTAAAGATGAAGGTAAAACATACAAACCAAACTAAAACAGAGCAGTTGTAAGATAATAATAATAACAACAATAACAGCTCATGTTTATTGAGAACTTGATTTGCCAGACATGATGCTAAACGTTTTAACATTATCTGTCTCACTTAGTTCATACTGCAGACTTATGAAGTAGTTACAATTATTTTCATTATATTATAGATGAAAACACTGAAGCCCCCCAAAAGTTAAGGGTCTTACAGTCAACAGATAATTACAAGTAATGGATTTGAGCCCCAGCATTCTAATTTCAAGATCACATCCCTGGCCATCCTTAGCTCTGCACCAGGTAAACACATAAACGCATTGTCATTACTCATGAAACACCAACTGTTTCCTGGCATTTGGGTCTAAGGGAAGTGGCTCTTTGTGCCCTCATCAGTAGGGCACGAACAGTTCTGAGGCTAGTGCTTTTGCAACATGCCCCATGACGCTGACGATGCTGATATGCCTATGGGTGTTTCCACCAGGTCCCTCCATACGAGCCAAGTCCCCATGCCAACATGCAATTCAGTCAAAGTGAGTAAAAGTAAAAGAAGCCAAAACAATATGGTTCAGGTATTTAGTGTGGATGGCTTGACTTAATCTTGAGATATAATCTAAACTACCTGGAGAGATGGATGGACTTCGTGTCCTTCAAGCAATCCTCCATGGAGCCTCCTTAGCAGTAAACATTCCTTGAGCACTGCTCTGCTGGAGGAAAAAGAAAAATCACAACCATGTAGAGTGGAGACCATAAATCTGGAGTGAAACTAATCTCAGCTGTGCTTTCAGTGTTATTCGGCAGTCCTATTACAAGTGCTTCTCCCATTTCCCTCAGCTGCTATTCCAAACCTTTACCACTCTTCACAGCTTTCAATCTTCTCTTTTGGGGATGACCTTGCTTCTAAGTCATGGCTTAGCAGCTATCGAGAGTGGCTTCCTTCGTTTTCCCACCCATGAGCCCATGAGGCCACCTGCATCTGCACCCACTCTTTCCTTGTTCTCATTCTAGCAAAAGACAATTTTCCTATCAAAGGTTAACTCCATCCAGTGGTGCAATGAACATTATTCCACCTGGACTCCTTAGGAAATTTGCTTTATAAATAATGTCCTTTTCTTACCTTCAGTGTTCTGTTGGTTATTCCTCTCAGTATAAAAATATGTTCATCTGTCTCACTTTAAAAAACAAAAACACATTTAATGACCATTTTTTTAGCATCCTCATGCATCTTTCTCAGATACCTACTCTTTTACAAAGTGCAACCTAGATTTAGCTTCTGTGACTCCACATCACTTGCTCACTTTTTGGTCCACACTAAGCTGGCTCTACCCATATCACTGTACCAACACTGCCCCACTGCATTTATTGTACTAACCCAATGGAATAGGCGCTTGAGTTCTCATCTTACATGTTGTCTGGCTGACTATTCTCCCACCCTTGGAGTTCTGGCTTTGCCTTCTGTGACATTTCTCTCTCTCTCTCTCCTGGTTTCTCTATGCCTCGCTTGCTCATATTCTGGTGCCTTGATGGGTTCCTGTTTCTCTGCCCTTTCCTTAAATTACAGGTGATTCACTTTTCCACTCGATTCACTTTTGGAGATCTTGTTCTTACCAATGCTTTACACTGGAATCTACACTCTGAGCTCTAGTCCCATATCTCCCACTGTTTCCCAAGTAGTGTCATGTGCATCTCCTACTGGCACTGCAAACTGAGGATGTGCAGAATTGAACATACTCATCTCCGCTCCTGGGCGCATCCCCAGTTACCGCTCTCCCTCCTCTGTTCTTCGTATTAGTGAACGTTTAGATCCTCTGCCAAGTTTCCCAAGACAGTGGTCTGGAAGCCTTTGACTCCCTTCTCACATCCCTAACAACACATTCAACATGTTCTTCCCCTTGCAGATCTCTCATGTCTGATCGGGCCACGGTTGCACTTGATTAGGTCCATCGCATCCTCTAGCCACTGCAGTCCAGTCCCTGACGTTTGCCCAGCCTCCAGGTCCTGTTTCCAATCCCAATTTCATAATACCAACACCAAAGTTTGATTATGTCACTTGCTTGCTCACAGTTGATCATTGACATCTTGTGACTCACAGCATACAAAATTTAAAATCTTTTGTCTGCCTGGAAAACACCTATTCATGTTTCTTATTCCTCTGGGAAGTTTTCCAGGACAGATTTAAATGTTTTATCTTAATCTGCCACTTAACTTGGTGCATCCTTTGATTTAGTCAATCTCACAGTATTTGCTTCTTTGCCACGCTGACCCTCCACTTGTTTAAATGACTGGAGAGCGAGAGACCTCGCTTTCTCAATTCCGTATCTGTAGCATGTAGTATACTGGAAGGCGCCCAATAAACATTCAATGAGTGAAGAAAATGTATGTGTTTTTTAAAGTATATAATTGTAACGAGTGTGAAAAATTCCCCCTAGGGACTCTCAAAGCCTACCCTGCCAAAATTAATGTCAGGACTGTCCACTTGATTCTACATATAACTCTTGAGACAGACAGGGGTGCTTCCTGACCACAGTGTGTGGTATAATACAACAAGAAGGTGTTTTTCCAGCCCCTCCTGGCATATGTATATATTTTTAGGAACTCTAAAACTGGTTGTGATTGTGCTTGGTGTCCTTGCCTAATAGAATCTAACTGTCCCAATGAATTTACTAAAGTAGGTGCAGAGGAAGAGATTAGGGAAGGTCTGTGCTTGTACTTTCTGAGACAGACTCCTTCGAGGAGAAGGCTTTCAGTATTTCTGACCATAGAGCCCCTCGGCCCCCACAGAGTTTTCAAACATTCATCTGAGATCCATCATGTGTCAGGACCACAGCCCCACAGACCCCCTTGCACTGTGACAGCTGCCTCCACCTGGTCACAGTGTGAAGGGACAGGGGGCACTTTGCAGAGTTTTGTTTTCCAGTGTGATTTCTTACACTTTTGTATGAATATTCTCTTTAATTGATCTCATCCCAACAAGAGACCAATATGCAATTCCTTCTTCATAATAGCTCTCTCTTCCTCTTATGAGGAACAGGAGTATATACTGAACATATCATATATTGAGCAGTCCAAACTGTTAAGATTTACTAGAAAAGTAGAACTAAGGGGTGGTTTCTAGTTAGTTGCCTGTTGTTTCGAACCAGCACTTTGGAGGCAGATGAGGGGTAACTTGAGACAAATACCTTACTTTCCTCTCTCTTATCCTTTGTATCCTGTTGGAGGTTTGTATTCCAGGCAAAAAGAACCTTTAACCTGGCTATTTGGGGTCTTTTTGCCTAGTCCTTACAGAGGTACACCCTGATAACGTTTGTTACTTCAGTCAATATACAATTAATATACTATTAGAGGTTTATTGGCTGATATCTTTATCTTTCCTACATGCTTTTAAATTGACTTCCAGGTGGAGAAAGCTAGACCCAGAGCATTATTTATCCACTTGACTTTTGACCTGGCCTAGAGCTTCACTTAAATGTATATTTTCATGGTCTGCCTATATTTTAATCATTAAAGTAGTTCTCCTCTTTTTTTTTTTACCCTTGAAAGACAATCAAATTATTCATTTTGAATCAAGAGAGAGGAGAGAGAGAATATCATAGGATAAAAGTCTGGAAGTAACAGAGAAAGAGGGAAAAAAGAAAACTGCCAATGGCTTGAAGTGAGTACTGTGCATTATGGCAACTGGTGCTCATTGGTCAAGACTAAAAAATTTAAAGAACTTTTTAAAAGATGCTCACACTTCTGGCTAATTAGTTCTATAAAGAATCAGGACTACAATTGGCAAGACTAAATAAAGTACGCCTTTTTTTATCTGCTTCACAGAGTTCTTATAGAATTAAATACGGTAACATACATGAGAGCAATTTGCCAGTTACAAAGTTCTGCACACGCGTGTGACATTACTGGAGCCGCCACTTCTGAGGGACCATGGGCTTTGGGTCAGTAGTTTCCCACCGCGGCCACGTGGGCCCTCATCCACCGAGTCTCAGGGAGCACTAGCCTTCATCAGCACTGCAGAATTTGCCCTCATAAGAATACCAAATATACCACCTGCAGAGGATTTTATTTGCTTTAAAAGGCCAAGAATCTTTTTCTTATTCAAAAAAATGCAAAAGACTTTCTGTTTTTGAAACAATAAGTGGCACTGACATTTCTTAAGATTGAAAGCACTATTGTCTCATTTTAAGCACCCCCTTATTATTAGGTGAGGATGTTGTTGGCAGGAATGAATAATTAGGTAACTCTTTGTAGGCACATTATATTCAGGTCCCAAGGGGAACGTACAATTGTAACATCTCCTTGGATTATTTCACAAACATATGGCAAAGGAAGCACCTGAGCCAGATGTACAAGCATATTAGACTAGGTCTGTTTTAGCTTAAAACTGTGAAATACATCAGGTGGTGAAGTTATTTTGGTCATGAACATCTATCATAGAAATAGTATGAAAGCATCTTTTCTTTATTGTCCCTTTGACTTGGACTGGAAATAAGAATAAGATAGCTTAGAAATCATCACGTGAAGGATAAGATTCCAGGTAAAGTTCAAGATCCAATGAAGTATGAGATCTGGATTTACATGGGCCTCAGACATCTCCACATCGTTTATTAATGCCCGTTATCAATATACACTGCTGGCAGGTCTGGAATCTCAACAATGATTACTGTATTTTCAATTCTCTTTTCTTCATCTTGTGTTTTCACTCCTCTGGAAATGCACATGGGTAATTTGATATGAAATTTTTTAATGATGAGAGTGTATCCTCCACTGAATCAGTGGGGAGTTTTCATGGTATTTTTTTAGCCTGCTTTATTGTTACAGCATTGGTTGTTTATTTTACTAGAGTCATAATCTGGTATTGGCTTCTTGGAATCATAGTAATCTAAGCAGAAATGCCCACCTCATTTGTTAGTGGAAACATCATATTTGAGAATGAATGGAAAATTTTTTAATTTCCGTTACTTATGTTTCAAAATTAGAAAATATAGATGCCATTGAACTCCCAAGTGTATAGTATTATGCTTGTTCTGATAAGAAAATAAAGAATACACAGGCACAGACAACTATAGTTTCCCTTCAATATATATGAGCAAATTCCATTAGCATTAATGAGAACTCTGCATGTGCGCTGGAGAGGATGTGGACCACGTCACAATGGAATCTAGTGCTTTATCTGGTTGAGAGAAAAAAAAGGCTTGCCCCACATTCCTGAGCTTTTCCTGAGAAAGAGAAATACGCAGTGCTGGGAGGATGAAGCAGAATGGTGGCAGAGGTACCAGGGAAAAGGCACTTACTTTTTCTGGCCAGTATGGCATGGAGCAGAGATTTTGGGGTTGGATTACTGTGGTTGGCAAATGTTAAAGCTGACAATAGGGGCCCACAGAGTCTTCGATATTCTGTCTTTGTGTTGCATCAAGATAGCAAAACAAAATATTTATGAACTTAATTCTGCCTCTCAATTTTTTCTACCTTTGAAATGGCAACTCTCTGTGTGGTGATATGCATAGATGTACCATTCAGATGTGCCCCCAGCCAGTGCAATATTCCACAAATGTGGTGCACCTGTGTTTTCTTGGTCACCTTGCTGTCATGAGGGTGTCTTAAAGTATTCTCTCCAAAATAAGTGACTAGGAGGTGGAGATGGGGGGGTGAGGGGAGGGGTAGCATCTCCCCTTTTCTCTTTTTTCTCTAATTTGTTCTCATTTGGAAAGCCTTGGAACATAGATTTTATTTCTGCCTAAGATGTCAGGTTTACCCTAGTCCAGAGATGTTGACAAATCCCTGTGGTGGCCCTGCATGCCCTCATATTCTACCTATCTCACAGTGATGTAGCTATATTTATAATACGCACTTCTAATATTGCAGAACTGCTAAGGTCAGGGCATCTGAGCCTCTCGGTGTCAGGCAAAGAACCACACAAAACTGTGCATCACTCAGAGGCCCCCTTTGTAAAACTGCTAACCCAGCACGCCCTCCCCTGCACCAATAGGGACACGAATGTACAGCAGCTCCTTAAATAACGTAGTTTCATTCAATGTTGTTTTGTTATGACATGGATGAGATGCCCTAGGAACTTAATGCTTGTTCGTATAAATTAGCTTATGGTAAAACTGGCTGTGTTATAGGTTGCTTTACTTAAAGTCAAAAGACCTATTGACAACATTGAAGACTTACTGTATTACTGACCCTCTACCCAGCAAGCCCAACACTGATTAGTCTGAGAAATGGACTTTGAGTGTTGGAGAAAACCACACAAGCAGGACACAAATGACTGCTCATGAAGGCAGATAACATAAGAGAAACGCTGATTCTGGGCCTTTACCTTCCTTCCCCCTCTGAACATATAAACTTCTAACAGTAAAAGCAATAATGTTCTGACCTTAAAGGGCTGAGGTTCTGTTGCCACTGGTTGTTTAAAGAACCATTGCTCAGCAGCATTTGGTACCACTGGCCCTCACAGCCGGCCGCTGCTGTGGCACACACAGAAACTGGAGTTTAGTCATGTTGGCATCAGATTCTGGAAAGGGGAGGACAGAGAGGGAGGGAGTCTATTGGCCTAAAAAGCTCAAACATCTGCTGGAGTTATTAACAGCTTTTTGGCTGAGTTCAGCAGCAGGGCACCTTGTGGTTGGTAGATTCTTCTCTCAGCAATTCAAAACAATGCAGTTAAAGCAAATTTCTCATTTTCAGAGCACGGCTTAATGAGGCATACAGTATTTTAAAAATAGTCACACTTAAAATGGTCAATAGCAGTGACTGAAATCCGTGGTTACCTTCAGTACTCCACTGCATTGCTAACTGCCAGGATGGTTACGTAACATGGATTTTTCAAAAGACCATGGAGCTCATGGTTAATGCACTTGGTAGGCGTTTGCATGTTGATGAAGTTTATGCAGATTATTCTACGGTGTAAATATTGGCAAACTTAATCAAACCACTTAGAAGCCTCCTGGCTCTCCCTTCCCAAAATTGTGCATTAAACCATTTTAAGCTCAGAAGCCCAATTCTAGCAAAGGTTCTGAGGGGCCAAATTTTGAAAATGAAGTGCAACTGAGTGTGTGAACATGTGGGCTCGAAAGAGCCCTGGGCTGGAAGTCAGGGGCAGAGGGTTCCTGCCACAGTCCTTGTACTAACAGGCTGTGTAAACCTTTGGAGAGGTGTATCCCTTAATCTTCCTGTCTCAGTTTCTCCCTGTATAAAATGATCAGACCTATTAAGGAGCATGTCTCCAAATGTTTCTATTCAGCTCCGCCACCTTGGGAACTGTGGAGTTCAAATTCAATTTTAACTTGTTCCTCTAATGAAATCCATGAGTTGTAACCAAACTGAGACTGTTCAGCAGCGCCTTTTTGCTTTAGCACATGCATGGTATTTGGGTGGGGGCGTCAGACAAACAAACTGCAAAGTGAAATAGCTCTGTCAGTCACTCCAAGTGAATGCACCATATGTTGTAACAGACGTGGGCAAAGTGCAAGCAGCCCCAGCTGGATTTCCTAGCCTGCTAGTTTATCTGGCCAGCTGATAGTGTCCAGCCTGAGAAAGGGTCACACACAGCTTTATGCCCTACTGATCCTGCATGCTCACTTTGGCAGAAGGGAAAGGGTGATGAGGGAGAGCGAAGGCTGAGCAGTTGTGAGCCAACATCTGTGACTGCTGAAGCTGCAGTCCGCCCCATTCCTCTTTCATCACTTGTCTCTGTGCCCAGCACATGGTAAGAGGGGAGAGAGAAGTTAGCCAAATCATTGTTTCCCCAGGCAAACTGATGACCCGATCCTTCACTGCAGAGGAAAATCAAAGGAGGGCAACACTCTCTGTCCTGCATTCTGATCCAGGAATCTGTAGGAACAGAGACAGTATTTCAATCTATTAAAAAATTATCCTGGTTTGGTTTAAGATACACTTACACCCTGATAGGCAAGGGTCTCATGAATAGGAAGGGGAGGGTCCTTTGAGCTCCTGTAACCAAGCAGTTTCTCCCACTGAGGCTGAGGGCATATGGTCCAAGTCAAATTGATTTGTCTGGTCTTTTATCTTAATAAAAGCCTCAGGTTTCATTCAAAACTGCTGGGAGTTTTACAAGTTGAGTTAAAAAAAACAAATCGAAGCCTTTCCACGCCTCCTGGAAGGGTTCAGATGGTGTGGTCCTTGATGCCTGAATAAACTTAAGGAAACCTTCGCAACTTCCAGAGCCCTTGTGTCATGCAGGTGAAGGAGGAAGACCTCTGATTCCTTGCTGCAGAACCCACTTGGGTGGTGCCAGTCTTGCCTTTCAGATGAAACAGCATATCTATGAAAGGAAACTGCATCCATCTGCAGAGAACATGCGAGAGGCTTCTTATGGCAGTTAGGGGCTTTGTTGCCATTGAAACCCCAGATGATGCCATGCTTTCCCCCCAGGAACACTAGCCAACGTGCCGTTCTGAAGTTTGCTGCTGCCACAGGAGGCGTTCTCATTGTTGAACAGTTAATACCTGGAACCCCATCTAACTAGCTCCAAGCAGTCTGCCAAGAGTCTCGGTTTTGGGGGACTGTAATCCCAGAGCAGACCACCAGCCGCTCACAGAGGTATTTTCCGTGGACCTGTGGCTCTGTGGCACAAATGCTCCCCTGTACTCTTGTGTTACACGGACACCGCCACCCTGTGCAACCATATGGGGGTGACCAGTGGGTGTGAGGTGGCAGGACACTGGCCCAGGAAGTCCTGCATAAGCAGAGCATATCTCACACCAGTTCTCATAGGAATTCATACCGGAATTCCTCTTCTGCAGAGAGACTGACGAGAAATAAAAGAAAGACGAAGCTTCTGCTGAAAAGACAGTGACCTGAATCCAATGCGGCTGAACTTGGCACATCCGTACTGCTTGCTCAGCAGTTCCCCACTGAAGCTCGGGGACTCAGGCCGCTACCGGAGACTGTCTGCAGTTCCCACCCCATGGACCGCGGAATGGGTACCACAGCTGTGGTGGTGTCCTTAAGCTGGACTTATGCAGGATCTTACAGAGAACACTGAAATAAGGTTGATAAGAAATACATATCAATTTACGACTCCCCTTCCCCCGGATACCAACAAATCTATGTCAAAGACAAGTGTAGACATGCCCTCACATCCACAAGCATGGATGTTGATTTGCTGAAAATGCGTGTGTGTTTTTTAAACACAACATCACCTGTCAAGTCAGGGCATGAGACCCAATAGCAAATACTTTTTTGTATTACTGAATAAAAAAGTAATAGTATCTTACTTGAACTTTGGCATATTTTGACAATTGCCAAAGTAAAACACAATTTTAATTGAGACTCAAAGGGCATGTGTGGTGTTTAACAAAATTAAGAAGTAGAAATCAGACAACCCATGGGCTGTCTTTATTTTGGCCAATAAGCTAATAGTTCATTTTAAGTTGCTTAACATGTATATAATAATCTTCCTTTTTTCAAAGTAAAGTGAGACTCTAAGCATTCTTATCACTTACTGTTAAAATATGAGGCATCATACTTTTTCAGAGTGAATATGAAAATTTAGGGGGTTAATAATAATTGAATTATAGTCAGAATCAACAATTGGTAGAACTGTTGTTCTGTAATCCAAAATAAATATTTTAATGACTTATTATGTAAATGAAGAATATTTAGGGATGCTACATAGATGAAAGACAAAGGAGATCATGCAATCTTGGTATCCACAGGAAAGTAACTGTATCCTCAGAGCATTCCGAGGGACCATAAAGGTCATCTAGTCTCATATGGTTGTTACATGGGGGGGCAGGCTTAGAGACGCCACTTGTCCAAGGCTATACAGTGAGGTGGTGGTTGTTTTTTTAAAACAACATATTCCATTTATCAGTATAGTTTTAAAGACAAAGCCAGACTCCTTTACAAGATATGTTATCGAAGATGAAGTAATCTACTATAGGACTCTAATGACATTACCCGTTTGTCTCACTCCTTCAGATGCTCCCCAGTACCTTTGCTTCAGAGAAGAGAGGCTACGCTCTGCTCCAAAAGGAGTAGGAAACTTTGTCCCAGAGTCCTCAGTGGAAAGTCTGTGTTAATATTCAACAATAACCTGTATCAATTCACTGAAGAATTAATAAATAGTTTAATTTATTGAATCATACAAGAATATAAGAAAATGAAACATAAGAATTTATAAGAATATAGCGTATGTATGCATATAGTGCCAACTGTAAGGAAGGAGCTCTGAGGAAGAGATACCAATATTACTGAGTACTCTTCATGTTCCAGTAACTCTGCTAGGAGATTTTTGAAGTATGTGATTTACTTCAATAGCCTCAGTCCTGTAAGGTAGGTACTCTGTTACACATAAAGACACTGGGACCCAGGGAGAGGAAGAACATTGCCTAATGTTACATCATTACTATGTAGGAGAGGGAGGTTTTAGTCTCAGGCCACCCTAACTTGGTCATTTAGCCATATGTATAACACATATGCAGAAGGATATATGTGCAGGGGAACATAAATAGTAAGTGATGGGCATTATAGATAACACCTGTTGTGATATGCCCAGAATGATCAATGAAGAATCCTATTGGATTAGAGTACTCAGGCACCATATTTCACTGAAAGAGTGGGATGGGCCTAGTCATGAGGAATGGGTAGGTTTTGACAGGCAGATATAGAAAAAACATTACGCTTTGGGGAAATAGCAATATACAGATAATGTATTATAAAATTGTATACCTGAAACCTATATAATTTTGTTAACCAATGTCATCCCAATAAATTCAATACAAATTTTAAGAAAATAGCTCCCAACCCTGGCTGGTATAGTTCAGGGGACTGAGCACAGGCCTGCAAACCAAAGAGTCACTGATATAACTCCCAGGCAGGGCACATGCCTGGGTTGCAGGCCAGGTCCCCAGTAGGAGGGCACATGAGAGGCAACCACATGCTGATGTTTCTCTCCCTTTCTTTCTCCCTCCCTTCACTTCTGTCTATAAACAAACAAACAAACAAACAAACAAATAAATAAATAGAAAATAGCTTCTAGCAGGAAATGCCCAGTAAAGATCTATCAGTAGATCAATCATCTTGGTTAAAAAAGAATGTTTCCTTTGGGGACTTGTGAAACAAGTCCAGAAAAGAAGCCTGGGATTGGACTCTAAAAATTTCAATGCTGGGTAAGTACTTAGTATTTTGGGGAATGGGGAACTGAACAAGTTACTTGGAGACAGCCTGCAGAACCAGAGAAGGGAGACAAGGAGAACACCTCAGATTTTTTACTATGATAGGTCTAGGCATAAGGTGGTGATGGTGATGGTCAGTGATACAATGAAAACAGATGTAAAGGAACTTACAGGGTAAACTGAGCACTGTCCCAAGGAGATGTGGTAATTGACTGTAAATCAATCCAGGTATTATTCTAGGTGTAAGGACCTGGATGGAATAATGAAGAATGTCCACATTATTTTGGCTTAGATTCATTTGTTGAACATTTAATTACTGAATGTCTACTACATACTTGTGTTCTGGAGATACAGCAAGTGAACCAGACTTTGTGCAGCTAGAGAACTTGCATTCTGGTGGATGAGCTGGGGACTGTGGCTTAGGTTGGTAGGAGTGGAGGGGCCTCATGAGGGAGAATCAGTTTTGTTAAGAAGATAATCATTTGGAGGTGAGATTAGGGGATCCCAGGTTAAAAGGTAGATTAGGCAGGTGATGGTAGAGAACAATATGTCAGCAGGCAGATCAGAGTTGGAAAAAAGAATTAGAAAGCCTTATAGAAGTAACCAGGTGCCAAATCATTTCTCAATTATGAACTGCTGCCTTCACAATTCCCATGCGTGGGTGTCCTCAGTTTGTCTTCATCATTAGATGTATCCTATCTCCTGAACCCTCATTTCGGAATGCACTTTTTGGTGTCACTAAATTTTTGCCTATCAAGGGTTCATATGACTTGAATATTTGTTTGTATTGTAGAATGGGAAGATACCCAGCCCAGTCTGATTGCTTCAGGAGAGTTGTAAAATATTTTCTTTCCATGAAATTCTTTAGGACAGTGCTGATCAAAATTTAGTGTCCATACAAATCACCCGAGAATCATGTTAAAATGCAGCTTCTGCTCCTGTATATTTGGAACGGAGTCTGCAGTTCTGCATTTTGCAGTTTCCTGGTGCTGCTACTACTGGCGGTCCTCAGATCTAACTTTGAAGGTTTGGCCACATTATGTTATTAAATATCACATTGCCCTCTGCCATTGATGATATTGAAAACAGTTGTTTTTAATCTTGTAGCTGCAAATATATTAAGACAATGATGATAAAAAACATAGGAAGGTAAACTCTGTGAAAGAAGTGGCATGTGCAAATTTTGCTATATAGCCAAGAGTATGAGTTCAATGACAGAAAAGAAGGGCTAATACACTAAGTTCCTTGACTTGATGGCAGAGAGATTCAGTGACAGCTCTGCCTGGTCTCAAATCAAAAGATGTCCAGGAAAAAAAAAAAACACAGTAGCTCAGCTGCAGTTAGGTCCTCAGGCCTTGGGCACGTCTGTGGAGCTGAGGTGGTGATACATTGCATTATCCAGGCAGCTCCTGCTTTCTCCCAAGCTTGGATGGAGGTATGTTTATAGAAACAGATGGGAAGCTAAAAATCAACCCAATGGTGGGCAAAATAGAAGGAAATGGCACAATATGATCTGTGCCTTGAGATACGATGAGTTTGCCACAAAGAATGGTAGATGCGAACAGTTCACCCAAAGAAACAGCATGAGTGCAGAGCACAGAGACAGGAAAGCAGCCAGTTTCACACGTACAAGCCATAGGGTGCATGGCAGAAGTATCTGCTGCTGAGGCTGACAGCCAGGATGGAGCCAGCTGGAGCAACACCTTACAAAAAATCGGTTTTATTCTGAAGGCAATAACCATTCAAGCAATGAGGAATCATCCAAAGTGAAGAAGCATCATGCGACCTGGGCTTCAGACTTCCTGGTGGTCAGCCTGGAATCTGACGGAGTGCTATTTGGGAACCTAGATGAGAGGTGAACACCTGGAGCTGGGCAACTGAAATGGATCAGGGATAAACGAAGGATGTGCTTTGGGGTTTGAATTGACAGGAGATATGAGAGATCTCTCACTGTACATAGAGTGCAACAGAGGAGCCAAGATGATTCCTGTTTTCCTGGAGTGTACAGAAGCTGCCCGGAAGAGAGTCTGGAGGTTAGCAGAAAGCTTTGGGCTGGTGAAATAGAACTGGGCATGCATAGTGGGAGTTGATGGGGTGGGGCCAGAGGTTAAAGTTGAGGCCAAATGCCAGAAAGAGATTGGATGGATCAAGGACTGAAAACACACCGTGGGATTTGCAAGTTAAGAAGTTACTAGTGACCACTGCTTGAGGAATCCCAGTTCAGGTGGGGAGTAGAAGCCAAGTAACAACAGTTTAGAGAGAAATTAGGAAGGAGGCCTTTTGATCTTCTTCTAGAAGCCAGGAAAAGGAAAAAGAGGTATTTAGGTAGTTGATGTAGCGGCTAAAAATTTTGTTGGCATGATTTTTAAGGACAGAACTGAGGAAGCAAATCCCCAAATTAAGTTTGGCTTATCTCTCTTTTTTTTCAATCCTCACCTGAGAATATGTTTACTGGTTTTAGAAAGAGGAAGAGAGAGAGAGAGAAACATCGATGTGAAAGAGAAACATCAATTGATTGCTTCCCATATGTGCCCTGATGGGGGATTAAACCTACCTCAGACGAGGTATGTGCCCGGATTGAGAAAGAAACCCATGACCTTTTGGTATATGAAACAATGCTCCTGCCAACTGAGCCACCTTGCCAAGATAATTTTGGCTTATCTTAAATGTCCAAGTTATTTTTTGTTTCAGTTCCTTCACTGGAACATAGGATCTGCCACATTTCTGCTAATTTATTTTTTAATCCTTTATTTTCCAAATATTTACATTTTCTCTAGAAAGTTGTTCAACTGTATCTTAATACTTTCCATTTTAATGACCCTATTTGACATGAAAATCAGCAACCTAGAAATAAAAGGCATCTTAGATCATTTTGTCTCACCTGCTCTTCCCAAGTTGTAATCCTCTTTTAGAATCCTTGACATATTTTTATTGGTAGTGAATTGCTACTTCAGAAGAAAGCCAGTCAGTTTGGTTGGACGTACCACACCCAAGAGCATGTCTGTGTTAGTTCACCTGGGATGTGCTTAGCTGCATCTAAGAGATAGCTCCAATTCAAAACTGGTTAAACAACAATAAAAATATATTATTTCACCTAATAAGATAAACCTAAAGTAGGCAAGGTTCAGAAGTTGTAAAGTCAGTATTTCAACACAATGACAACCATCCAGGATCTGTCTCTTTTCACTCTGCTGCCCTCAGTGTATCAAGCTTAGCTCCCCTCATTATCATAAGATGGCTGCCATTATTCCAGGCATCACATGCAGTCATTCACCTTAGCATCTCACAGTGGCGATGGGCATGGACAATGAACTGTACTGCCTTGGTTTGTATTTCAGTCCTACTTACATACTTTGTTGGCATATATTCTTAGTTTCTCTGCCTTTCAACTTCTTCAGCTGCAAAACGTAGTCGTTCAATCTACCTTACAGGTTGTTGTTCAGATTAGCGTTTATATATACTTAAAAAGTGCCTTGCATATACTAAGTGCTCAGTAAGCGTTCTTTACCAAGTATTCAACAATTGTATTTGAGCTACATGTTCACTTCTTTTTTCTTTATCAAAATTGTTTTTTAAGATTTTATTTACTAATTTTTAGAGAGTGGGAAAGGGAGGGAGAAAGAGAGAGAAACGTCAATGTGTAAGAGAAACGTCGGTTGGTTGCTTCTTGTTGCACAAGCCCCAACTGGGGACCAAACCCACACCCCAGGCACGTGCCCTGACCGGGAATCAAACCAGTGACCTTTCACTTTGTGGGATGATGCCCAGCCAATTGAGCCACACCATTTAAGGCTAAAATTGTTTGCTGTTGTTGTTGTTTTTTTAATCTAATAAGAAGCTATTGTTATATTTCAAGCTAATAATAAGTTCTACAAAATTTACCACCAAAACTTTCCTTTCAAGTAATGATAATTAGCTTTCAGGCTAGCTAAATGTTTTATTCTTAACATGATCCCAAAAGCTAAAGCATTATCAAGTTACTATAAATGCTAATACTATAGTTAAAAATAAATCTAGCTGAATCTTAATTTGATTAAGTTAGATTTAAAAATACTTACAGGGGATATGTTGGCATTATTTTCACAATTAGAAGTCAAAACACTACATTTTTTAATAAACATTGATCAATTCTAACACATCACTGTTCTTTAAAAAAACATCGTAAGCCCTCCTAATGTTCTCCTAAGTGATAATGGTCAATCACTTCCATATTTTCAGCTGGTAAGTTAGATTTCTCATGCAGTATTTCCAGGTCAATAAGACACTGCTGAGAAAGCACAGGTCCATCCCTTCATCAGGCACTGGCAAAGGGAATGGAGTTACTTGATCGGCTTTGAAAACTCAGTATTTATCCTTGATATGGGGCTAAAGATGTAGATTTATATGTGGATATATGAATAAAACTTGGGTTCTGTTAACAGGGAAGGGAGAAGAGATATATGACTCAGGGCGGCAACCAATGGTGTTGACCACAAAACACACAACGTGCCATTTGCTTTCATTCTATTCATCACCACTTTGTGCACATTGGTTCTGCTGAGAGAAGAAACTGGAGGTAAAGATAGTTTTATGCTTACTAAGTGCTAGTGCTATGCTGATAATACACACACTCTAGAGTCATGCTTGAATCCTGGTAACAGAAAGCTGAAATATATTTAAATACCTAACAGTTTTTTACAATGTCATCTTAAACATCAGTTTAAAAGAACGTATACGTCTACGTCAAATTGCAAAGCTTTTTCTGCCTGCCTTTTCTCACAGCAACCCAGTGATGGATCAGAACAGGTGTTATTATCACGTTGCAGATGATTAAATGGAGGCTCTCGGAAATCCAACAGGAACTTTGGATACAGAAGTAAGAAATAGCAGCATTCAAACTCAAATTCAGATTACTCATTTCCTAGTAAGACGTCTTCTCTATCACAGGGCTTTTCTTATAAAATAAAGGTAATTTGGATTGTTTTCTTCAGCCATCATTAGGAGTGGCTCCTCCAATCTCACAGCCAGTAGTTTCTTATGTTGTGCCAAATATACTCCCGACTATGTGAGCACACAGCCGACCACGGCACTTTTGGCGCCATTCATTCCCAGAGAAGCAAACACACATGTTTATACGTCACTGCTTTACGGAAGGGTTATCTGGAGTCTTTTATTATTATGAACACTCTTTCTTCAAGTGCTCAGTGTTCATTGCTAACTCCTAATTTATTTTTTTAACCAAAACCGGCACTGGGATGTTTGAAAATGTGATTATAGAGAATATGACATATGAGAAGTCTTTTCACAAAAATAACCGATCACTTTAAAAAAGAAAAAAAAAAACCACAGTTTCATCCCTGAAAGGTAAAATTTGGATAAATTTCCATTAAAAATCATGTAAAAAATTGTCAGTAACTTACATTTCTTCCTTTAAAAAAAAATCTTTATAATCAATGAAATGGGGTAGTTAGTGACTTTGAAACACTTATCATTTTAATAGGGAGCATTTGGCATATTTTATAAGACTGCTATAATCATCGTTATTTACATCATATGCCTGATGTTTCTGCCAGAGATCCCACTGGAACCCCTGCCCTGTGGACACCTGATGAAATGCCTCTGCATCCCATTTCCATGGCCTGTGACAGCCCAAAGACCTCCCTGTGATTTCTAGGTGTTTCTGGGACTTACACTATTGTCTTTGCTTCTATGCTCCAAGATCCTGGTATGATATTGAGGGTCTGCCCCAAATGAATCAGGTAGGAGGCCCTAGTTGCTTTCCTGGTTTCTAAAACAAAACAAAACACCACTCATTCTAAATATTTCATGAGTTAAATAACCCGACTAAGGGTTTGGAGGTTCACAGGATAGGGCTACAGGAGAATCACACGGACTCCCGCCGTCAGTCCAGTGCCTGTCTGGAACAAGTGTAACCTTCCTCCTCCTTCCTTGGACGCTCCAGACCGCTCCCCTCAAGGTTCCCTGCTCTCACTTTCTGCTCCCAGGCACTTGCCAGGTCATTTTCTTACTATCTGCTTTCTAGGAGAAAATCTGGTGTCAACTGTTAATATCAAACAGTATTTCCCCACTTTACATTTGTAATTCACCTTGTTCAGTGTCTGAACCACCGTAAGTATAAATAAAATAGATTATCAACAGTTTACTTCTTCTGACTTTTCTGCTGATTCTTTATGATATCCAGGTGGAATCATAAATTAGGTAGAGCTGAGGCTGAGTCTGGCCGACCAAGGCAGAGGGCCATTTCTGGCCTCGACAATTAGTTATGGGTATTTTTTTTTTTTTTGGTCTAAGTCTGGTTTCACACTCACTCTAAGTAGTTGTGACAGAGACCACAGGTCCATGAAACTGACACTATATATAATCTGGCCTTTTACAGGGAAAGCTTGCCCTGGTTTAGGCAACTCTCCTAAACACAGTTGCCTATACCTAGAGCTTTGCTGTTCACAGCATCTCATACACAGTAATGATCTTGATCCTCTAGCACCTCTGAAATACCTATTCCCCTCATACTGCAGATGACAAAATGGGAAAGAGGCTAGTCCAAGGTCATAGATGTAGTATGTGAAAGAGCTGGGGTCAGTAGAAACTGATCTGTCCGTCCCCTCCAGAGGGGAGGGAGAAATCTGCCATGGAAGGAGACCCACTTATCTCTGTGCCCCGATGGTCGAGCCGGGACCACTGCTGTCTGGCCCTGTTCCATCCACTTCTGAATCCTTGAGGTAAACCTGACTGCTCGGTTCCCCTCTCCTAGTCTGTCAGGGGTAGGAGATTCTAAAGTGGAGATGTAACAACTGCAGATTAATTCTTCTTAACTCTGCACTCATCTGGAGTAAAATTAGAGGGCATGGCAATTTCCCAGAGTCTAAGAGCTAGACGTGGACGCATAGGCACCTCAGAGCGCAGCTGCCACCTTGGCGTGGTTTTGCCCTTGGTCGAGATTGTGGGCTTGGCCTTCTCACTCTGAATTCAGTGCTCTTTACACTGTATGACGCAGACTGTTGAATAATGATAGCACAAATGAATAATCATGATTCCATTAGGAAACACAAAAAGAGGGGATGAAATTCCATGTTGGTTTCCAAATGCAGCTATCACCAATTCTTTCCCTCACTGTAGGTGCATGCTGCTCCTGAATTCAAGTGGTGGTTATGGTCTAATTTCTTTTCCCTGGAATCTGGGTGACCCCAGGGACAGGTTGGAGGTGGAAGTGCCATGCTGGGACTTCTCTCACTAGGTTATAAGAAGTTGGCAGTCTCCACCTGGGCCTCTTGGGAAACTCATTTCCTTTCAGAACCTAGCTACCATTCTGTGAGACACAAAAGCCCCATAGACAGGCCATGGGCAGGTGTTGTAGATAAAGGCCCAGCTCGCCTCTCAGCCACCAGCCAGCATCAACCTCCGGCCATGTGAGTATGCCATCAGCCCACCCAGGGGAGCCTTCGGACAACTTCGTGAGAAATCGCAAGCAAGAAGCACCCAGACAACCCATAAAACTGTGAAAGTTAATACCTTGTTTCAAGCCACTGCATTTGGGCATATGTCTATGCAGCTGTAGATGACCAAATGAAAGTTTGGAAACAAAAAGATAATTTCATTATATGTGAGAAAAATGGACATATTTTGTAATACCTGTCAAACCAACCAAGGAACCCACTGTTCTGATTGGACATCTACAATCAGAAAAAAGAATTCCCTACAGTTAGTGTGACCAAGTGAAGTTTCGGATTCCTTTTGCCTCTTTACTCTTGTCGGGAAGAGGTGGGGTGAGAATCCAGGTGCAGGGGATGAGACGTATGCAGTGGGAAGAGGTTATTGCAGCACAATAATGCCTCAAGTTTGTGGTCTTTGTTAGCGAGAGAAACTTTTCTCTTGTAGGTACTTCAGGCATGAGAGTCTGATCCTACTCCTGGGGAAAATTAAAGAGCTGAGGGACATTTTAAAACGCCGACACAGGCTAAAACCAGGAGTGAGCATCTCCAAGGCTTTGAGTTAGAGCAGTGGGCCCTGGGTGATGGAAAGACTAAGGGGTTGAGAGAGAGAAGAATGTTGGAGAGCCTCCAGGAACTGGATGTTTTCCATCAGATGCTGCTTTTGCATGCCCTGAACGGCGGTCTTATGGGAAGAAGGAAGAAATGGTTTGCTCTGTCTGCTGTTCTTCAGTGAATTCCCAACTGCCTAATAAAATAAGACTGTCTGTGTTCCTCGTAGTGAATTGTGTCTGTGCTTTAAGATCTCATTAGGGTCTGGATTTCAATGAGCTCATTTTCCTCCGCCCTTCCCCCACCCCCCTCCAAAAAGAGTGGCTATCTTGTGGAGAAAAGAGAGACTGGAAATGTTTGCCTTCAACTTTAGATGAAACAAGAAAGCTCCAACGTGGTGTTTCTTGAGTTTTGAAAGGGCTGTGTGCGCATGTGTGTTCAAGAACTAGGTCAATTCTCTGGAACCATAAGTTTTAGTCTTTCCTTCTCAGACATCTCCCACCCCGCACCCTTGGTAAAAGGTTTGTTGCTTTTACTTTCTCTTTCTCCTTCCCTCTTAGCGCAGGGTGTCCCAGTATCCCATTAACCCACCCACTTCTACTCTGCACACTTCTCTACGTGGCTCAGCACAAGAAAGCTGACTTACAAGACCTTATCTATTGACTCTTTGCCCTTCGGCTCTGTTGGTTTCAGCCCAGGGGAAGTCGTGGAGAAAGATGCAAGCAAGGGATAGAAGTGAGATCAGGATAATTATTCCCCTGGCTTTCTCTCCAAAGTGTCCCTTATCTACAGGTCTGAACTCTTCCCTGGACAGCCTTCCCTGCATGACTCTCTCATTTTGGGTTCCAGTAACTGCTCCTTCCCCTCCTCTCTTGGACCCAAGACTGGTAACAGCTGTGTTTTTATTAGCCCAGGGTGTTGGACTAACCCTTGTGGCTTCCCTAGAACTCTGTAAATAGTCTCTTTATTAAATTCTCCTGGAATGGTCCTAATGTGAGCATGCCATCTATTTCCTGCTGGGAACCTGACTGATATACTAGTCTACACTATTGGTCATTTACTTCTTCGAATAAATTTAGTTTCAGACTTTTCTCTCCCTTGGCTATTTGTAACTTAAAGTCCAACCATGGCACCAAAAGAGCTTTAGTCTCCAGTACTTTTATGGATAAGCAATCTGGTGGAGTTTGTAGTGGTGGGGAAGGAAAGGGCAAAAAAATTAAATCTGCCCCTCACGAATCACAGCCAAAGGAAGCCTTCCACTTATTCGAACACTAATTTTGTATAATACCCTGCCCTTTACCTCCAGTAAAACATTAGCTCAGCCAGCTGATGGCTGAGTGAGGAGGGAGAGCTGGTGCCCTTCCTCCTTGTGGATTGGGATGCGAGATGAATGCGTGGAGACACGGGGGCTGGAGGACGCCTGGTAGCCAGTGGGGACACACCAACACAAACCTTTTCTAATTGGAGGCTGTGCTAAGACTAACCAGGGCTACACACCTAGCTTCTTAAAGGGGGAAAAACAGGTTTTCAATGTTATTTCTGCCTTTTCTGTTGCAATTTTGTTAGTTTTAAAACCACCGTGTCCTCAGCAAATGTGGGTGATGTTGGCAATGTGGTTAAAAATCTCCTGAGTACTTTCTGGGCTTTGAAATTGAAGACCTCCTCAGCAGTAAACAGGAGAGAGACATATCTAATCACATTGATTACTGTCCCTCCTAAGCCTCCAGGGCTAAGCCTCTATTGCTTAAGATGCAATGTCCAAACCTTAGCCTGGAATTCCAAGTCCCGTAATTTGAACAAGGTTTCCTTTTCCTGCCTCTTTTCTATTTCTAGCCTCTCTTCTATTTCTTATCTCAGTATTTCTCCATACAGATTAATCCTTAGCCAAATCAATCGACTTCTTTATTTCCAAGCATGCTCTACAAGTGCCCACTTTGTATGTGGCTCATCTCAGGGCCTTTGCTCAGCTTTTTTTTGCCAGTGAAAATCCCTTCCCTTACACAGAAGAGTGAACTCTTGGAGGTAAGGGCGCTGGATTTCATTTTGTGGGTCTCTCCTACCCTGCACATTCCAAGTATCCTCAAAAGAATGTGTGAAATAAATTAGAGCAGCTGATACAAATGGCAACTTCTCAGGAACTGTTTCTAATTTTCTTTGCTTAAGAAAAACAAAGTCAAGGCTCAGAAATGAGAGTGGTAGACAGCCAGCTTTCTGTGTTGTAGGACAATTCTTAACTATTCAATCAATCCATCTTGACCTTTCCATTAGACCACATTCACACACAACTATGAGGGCAGGAATTAAGTCTAGATTAAAAATGACTTTTCAGTATTTCCATTTGCCTGTTAAGTGCTCCATAAATGCAGACTCCATTGAGGATTGATAATCTGTAAATTTGTCAAGGTGCTGTGGGGGAGGGGGCAAAATTTTTTTTTTTTGAAATTTTATTTATTTTTAGAGCGGAAGGGAGGGAGACAGAGAGGGACAGAAACATCAATGTGTGGTTGCCTCTTGCACACCCCCTACTGGGGACCTGGCCCACAACCCAGGCATGTGCCCTGACTGGGAATCGAACCAGCAACCCTTTGGTTCGCAGGTTGGTACTCAATCCACTGAGCCACACCAGCCAGGGCCATGGAGGGGACAATTTTTTAATTGTTTCTCCATATTTATCTGGGTAAAGAAGTAAAGAAAATTGGATCTAGAGGAAAGCCAGGGATTACAAAGATAAAGTTGAAAGTTTAATTTTTTTTTATTGGAAAATGTACTATTCTGGTGTTTGGTATTCCAAAGAGATTGCTTCAGCAAGAAGTTAAGGTTAGATGTGGCCAGTGCCTAGTGAAGCCTTGTGGGAAGCCAAGAGAAGGCCATGGGTGAAGCAGTGCAGAAAATGTTACTTCCAAATTTTAGTTGCTCCCAAAGATAGGCCCCAGCTCTCACATTTACCCTGTGCTTTATAATGGCATTTGGGGAATCATTAAAAACTTTTGGTGTCACTGTTTTAATTAAGAGTGAAAGTTCTACATGGGCCAGGCGTGCTGGGCTCCGTCAGTAGTGGCCACTGGGGAGAAATGGAATGTCAAGTAAATGCTGGCTCTGGCCGACGGCCACTGAGTCCCCAAACCCCTTACTTAAAGCATGTCCCCAAGGGATACTTCATCTAGCAAGGAAAGCGATGTTGGTACACTAAAGTGGAATATTAGGGGTTCTCTCTAAATCTAGCTCTTTACCTGTACTTGTATCTATACTAATGGTGTCCACTGAATATATACAAACAATAAAATAGATTAAATTTTTTAATAAAGTTTGCTTAAGTGTTGTGAAATTGACTGTATGAAAAGCTAGGCTTAAATCTTAAAATATGGCTTTAGGACAGTGTCTGCCACATTTAGAGCCTTAATTTTTAAGCTTCATTCTTGGTACCTTGCTTATGTGAGATGCATGAATTGGCAACCAGTGAGGTTATACAGTGTGATTATTACTATGTCTACTATTGAGATTGTACAGTATGTTGTTTTATTAACTAGCAACAACAGTATTTTGAAAAAATACTTTCTTTAGGTTACTCTATTTTATGACGAACAGAGCAACCCTTTTCAAATTCCTCATTTACTATAAGACACGATTGCTGAATGAGCGCATTCTGTAACCTAACTGCATTCTTTGACTTTGGAGGGGATCCAGGGATATTTAAGAACAGTGCAGTCTCACTATAATAAAACACTGTATGCGAAACAGTTCCCAATAACTGCTTACATTAGAATGTTATGTAGTTAGCCGTTACTACTCTACCCAGGGTACACTGTATCAGAGAAAACACTAAACTTTAACTATTTCCTCCTTGGGGAATCTGAGAAATCACTTTGCACAGATTAATGTGTTATATATTCTATGCTCTGTAACAATGGCACTTGAATGCAGATTTTAGTACAGTGCCCTTTGTAGATAGCGATATACACAGAAAAAGCGATCCACAAATACAAGCATGCTATGGTTTTATACACATTTAGAGAACCATGTAGCATGCTAAAAAAAGAAAAAAAGTAATTTACGTACAACTTTGCATGGCCCAGCAGTACCACGGTCAGGAAATACCTCCCGGGCTGCAGACACTAGCGTGTTAATGCCTTTGATTACTTTCATATGGTACTCTTGGAATTGTTGAAACACAGCTGCCACACATCAGAAGGTACTAGAAACAATCTGTTGGACAATATAGCAAAATGGCAGTCAATGAATTTCAGATATACCCCATGCTAGTTACCAGGGGGCAATTTACATAAAAAAGGAAAAATAGTAAAAATTTTAAAAGTGACAAACTCGTCAGGAAATATCCCCAAAAGTCATTGGATAGCTACTCTGTTGTAGCTCTGGTGAATATATCCCCAGTATTGATTAATATAGATTTTGTCCTCAAGATAATTTTGTTTGGTAAGCCAGTTTTGGAGGACTATTATTATTACGAGGTAGAAAAAATGCCTTGCTAGATCGTACACATCTAAAGGGATTGCATTGGCTTCTGTCCCTAACTTTTAAGTATGGTAATACCTCACCTGACATAGCAGCCACCTATTCTATTCTTAAAACTTTCCTGTGGCAATGATTCAGCAGTGTGTCTTGGAAGCTCACTTGGTGTCAAACTAGCCACCTAAAAGGACTTGGGAGACATCAGATGCAGAGTTACTAAAATATAAGAGAGAACCTTGAATTCTTTTTGTAACAGAGTCTCCAGTTACAAATAGTTTAAAAGCAGGCACAATTTTGAGGATCCGAGTTTTCCATAAAATATACAGATGGTTTTAGTGCTGCTAATGGACTGAAAGGTTAGCCTATACATTGCCAATGGATCACACATTCTTATTACGTGCTGTTTTAACAGTACTAGTTAGAAAAGGCAAATTCAGAACAGTAGAGACATCTGATTCTCTAGCAAAATAAGCATTAAAAATACTGATATGTGAAGAAAGTATATGAAGATGTCAAAGACACGAGTTTGAAAATGATCTTTAGACACATAAGTCAAGACTGTATCCTAAGTTTGAGGCAGAAGTTTACCTGGTCCTCATTTATCTGAAGAATAAATAAGGTAAAGGGTCTAGAGACATTATTTTTTATGTTGACCTATTGTGAATAATTATCCCAATTGCAGGGAAATTGACAATGAATATTTCAAATTAATTGATGCAACAAATTCATAAGGAGCACTTACTATGTGCCAATCAGTAACATGCTAGGAAATGCAGCTGGGAATAACATAGACCAATGCCCTGGATTATTTGGTACTTAATTTTGTTGGAGATAGACAGGCAATAGACAAGAAACTTAAAAAAAATCAAACAAGATAACTTCAGCTAATGATAGGTGTCATTAAAAACACGAGATTAGCCATGGCTGGTGTGGCCCAGTTGGTTGGTGCATTGTCCTGCAGACTGAAGGGTCATGGGTTCGATTCCTGGTCAGGGCACATGCCCAGGTTCGATCCCCAGTTGGAGCGTGTACAAGAAGGCAACTAAGTAGATGTTACTCTCACACATTGATGTTTCTCTCTTTCCCTTTCTCTCTCTAAAAAGCAATGGAAAAATGTCCTTGGGTAAGGATTATAAAAGAAAAAAATATATAATCTCATATCTTATAACTATTACCAACATGAGGTCTATTACTTACTAAAAGAACATAGAACTATATAATGTGAGAGAGTGTCTGTGAGTGGGGAAGTGGGCCAAAAACTTGTACGGGCAGAGAAAGCCTCTCTGAGGAAGAGGAGTATAAACTGAGATCTGATTGACAAGGAGCTAACTTTGCAAAGCTTTGACTGAGAGCATTCTAGAGAGAGGGACCAGCCTGTGCAAAGACCCTCAGGTAAGTGCAAGTGGGGCATATCCGGTGGGCAGATAAGGCCAATGAGAAGTGAGGCCTGATTGCAATGGCAAGAAAGATGGAATTTTTTAAGCAGTCTGCATGTCCTTAGATTTCAGAGCTTGAGCTCAAAAAGTAAGCCTTTTTGAGAAATTGAAAATCTTTCTGACTATGGATATAATCTGAGTTTTTACCTGTTCTCCCAATTGTCAGAGAACACGTGTTTCCTCAGAAGACCTAATCACTTGGATTTTGCTGACTCTTTTCGAGCTTGTGAGTGCTGGACATCAGGGCTTCACAGAGTCCCCCCCCTTGCCACCCAGTCATCTCTGGAGGTCCCCAGTGGCAGGGCACAGATGCTACGAGTAAATCCATCCCTTACTGTGGGGCTCTCTGATCCTCCTCCTCCCTCTGTCGCAGCTGCTTCAGTGAGTACTGCCCCATCTGCTGGCTGCACTGAGACCCAGGCCGGGTCACCTCTGCTGGGAATGGCCCCTTTCACTGCCAAGGGCAGCACCAACACCTTCACCAGGCACCAAGGACCCCTAGCTCCACAATCCCCTCAAACCCGCCCAGCCCCAGGTGCCTACCTTGTATGGGATTTCTACAAACTGGGGGAGAATGCCTCCTTTGTGACACTGCCCTTATACAGCCTCAAAAACGTGGCTACTTATGACCACTGTCTTATAATGTAGTGACAGTCCTTGCTGTTTCTATTGACAATGCCACAGATTTCCCTTCCCCCATCTCCCACCTTCAGACCCACGTGACATGAGTGCAAGGGGTTCTGTCCAGGAGACAAAATGCAATGGGATCATCACTCTGCTCTCAGAACTGTTCTCCTCCAACAGGGAGCATGCTTGGTGCCCCGCACTCTGTTCCTCTGAGTCAGCAATTTGCAACTGGTGAGCTGCAAGAATTTTCGAAACACACAATACCTGAAGTCAAGGGCACTGACCTCTTTTCCCTCAGATCGTCAAATTAAAAAAATGACAACAGCCATAACAATAATAGCCATTCAGTGTGAATGAATCAAAATTATATCTATTTTTAGTCAGATTGGCAAAAAATACATTTTTTGTTGTGCCACAGAAGTTTAATAATTAGTTTATGTGTGCCATGAGGTGAAAAAGGTTGAAAATCGCTGCCCTAAATTGACCTTATTGTTGGAATCATGCAGATACAAGTTTGACAGCCCATTCTTTCTCATTTCCCCATTTGTCCAGACAAGGTAGATCGCCAAAATGGACATTCTCTAACTGTCTACTCTCTGTGCAGCTACGTCATCTCAGTCAAAGTCTCCGCCTCGGTCTGGGTTTGCCGGTAGCTGGTGCGGAGGAGCCCAGCGGTGCATGAGGCTGTGCCCTGCTTAGATGCCTGGAGCGGCTTGTGGAATACAGGACACCAGCGGATTTCTTAGCCTCTCTCATGAGGAGATGACCTCCACCAATTTCAGGATCCCTTCTAGGCCTGCAATGATTTTTTTCAGGCATAGATAGTACACTTTCTGGTTCTAAGAGGTTCTTTTTAGGGCCTTTTGTGTCCTTTATGATTGGCAGTTGTTTGGGCCTGCAAGGCACTGCTGCATATACTGTCTGGCCAGATGGAAGGGCCGATTCCCCAGGCTCCACCACGGCCGCACATTCTTTATTTCAGTTCAAGTGAAACTCTGGCTCATACCTCCAAAAGCACATCCTTTCCAGGTCCATTCCTGATTCTCACCACAGGGTACATTCAGTGAACTCCTACTCTCATACCATGTGATGTCCTGGCATTTTGTGCAATGCACAAATGCACGAGGGATTGGGGGCCTGTGTTCTGCTTGTCAAGCTATGCCCCCAGTAAGGGGCTGTCGGCCTGAGAAAGGTGTGTCTTCTTTGTAACTTGGCCATCCATAGAGGCTGCCTTTTATGTAATTTGCATAAAGGCACTGCTTGTGCTGCCCTGACCGGAGTTGGTGGGAATGGCTCATTTCTCCATCCTAATCATGTCCTCTGGGAGTCCCAACAGTCTCAACAATTCACAGAGAGAAGACAGATCACCCCCATGTCTCTTAAGAGGACTTATCATTCAAGGAGCTGGGGTGGCTCCTGCTTTAAATACCCAAGGTGTTACTCAGATTCTCCAATGAGAGAGTTCTTCATGCTGGCACCTCAACCCACATAGAAAGTGGGCACTCTTGCAGCATCACAACTAAAATGGTGAGTATTTTAATGTGTCTCCAGAAGCCCCACTGAGTTACCAACATGGCTTTCCTTCCCTTTGAGGAAATAACCCAACGGCCACCACATTTCACAAGCATCTCTATGCACCTCCATGGCACCAACGGACTAGCAGTTGGGCAGTAGGCGAAAATGTGCTCTGGGCTTTGTGCTGGTAGTGTCTGCATGAGGAGTCTCCCAACAGGACAGGAAAAGAGGCAACTCCTTCTTAGAAGCTCTTGTCACCACCCACTAATGTAAAACTCTAGGCCTTGGCAAGTTCTTTCTGTGTTCTGTGTCAGTTCCCACGCATCAGCCTTGTTTTGTGCATGTGATAGGGCTCCCCCAGCTCTGTGCTTGGTGTGTGAACCATGTCTGATGTTTACCTCTACCTCTTCCACTACATATTGACACATCTGTCCATCCCAGTCACCTTACCAGGGGGACTACAGCGTCTGATGGGCCCAGCTGCTGTTTTGGCAGGCTACCACCGCTGCTCGCATCAGAACTGAGACATAGGGTGGGGGACTAGGCCAGGAGCTAATCCAAGTGACAGATGCTCTGATGTATTCATAATCACCCCTCCCTGGCTCTGTTCCTGACTGAGCTTGTGCTTAGTTCTCTTTTCCATTCGAATGAGATCTGCCTGGGAAGCTCCTTAGCTCATCATACAAATCGACTTACGGCAGGCCCACCTTGCCTGTTTGCCAGACTCACAAAGCTCCCTCCTCCCTCAGCTTATACATATATTTCCCAAGTCTGATTAGGTCATTTGTTTTTTTTTTAATTTGCCATCACTCTGTCCAGTTGTCTTATAAGAGAATTTGAAATATCCAAGCTCTTTGGCAATCTCTTAAGTGACAAAATACATTAATGACAGATCCAACCAGCTCTTTATTCTCTTCCAAATTCTACTAATGCAGTAATGTTCCAAAGGTTATAATTAGGATTAATTTGTTTGGTGGTTAATGAAGTCAACCTGCATTAAGAATGTGTAGTAAAAAGTTAGTGTACTTCATTTGTATTCAAGAATATGTGTAGTAGATGAGATAGTAAAATATCTGAATTTAAATGTAAGTTGTAATTGTTTCAAGAAGCTGAAATTCCTTCATTAGGTGCATGTAACACTATTCTAAATTGAGTATTTTGTACAGATGCATGTCTATGGGTTTGTGTGCATAAGCTTCAGAGACCTTTAACCACCTCCTCCAAAAAACAGTAATGCATTCTGAGATTTTCTAGGTTAGAGAACTGTTAAATGGAGGAGGTGATATATAAAGGTTTCGATGCTTATGTTATTGATGAGTAGATTTAATGGACTGATAGGTAACTCAGGGTTAGAGCAATTGCTGCCAACATTTTCAAAAGTATTATTTATCCAACTCCCAAATTATTGCAAATTTGAGCAAATTTAAAAGTTTTACTTTCAGTTTGTAAAACAGATGCCCAGTGATATGTTGGTAAATGTTATACAACCGGCTGTCTAGGAAGGGGGCGGGAGAAGGGCTGTTTTGTAGCCTGGGTCTATTTCTGTGGTGTAAATACTCCCATTGTCTGGAATTCCAAGCTGCCAACATGACGTCATTGAACATGGACTTGGGAAGATAAACACAGGAGCACACCATTTTATGGTATTTAAACCACACAGACACCATAGGTGTCAGTAACCTCAGAAGCAGAGATATGAGTAAAATGTAAATATGTAAATATGAGTAAAATGAGTAAGTGAATAAGGGAGTGATGGGTTTTAAATATTTTTACCTTTGTTTTTAATGCAGGTTATTGAATTACGAGTTGACTTAATTTAAAAAAATGGCTGTACTTAAGAAGCAGCTCAAACATTCTGACCATTTCACAATCACCTCTTGAGAGCCAGTGCAATCTGACTACAGCACAGCAGCACACACGCCCACCGCGCAGGGGGCTGGGAGCCCACTTTGGAAAGCGAAGGGCACAGCACGGATGGAACTGGAGAGCATTGTGCTAAGTGAAGTAAGTCAGGCGGTGAAAGACGAATACCCTATGATCTCATCTATAAGTGGAACCTAATCAACAAAACATACAAGCCAGCAAAATATAACCATAGATGTTGAAATTGAGAACAAACTGGCAAAAAAAAAAAAAAAGAAAAAGAAAGTGCAGGGCACAGACGATGGCTCGCACAGCTTCGTGCCGCCACCCATGACAGGTGCAGGCACCCCATCATTTGTGGACATGTCGGAGTGGCCTTTTGTTATAATACAATCTCAATTAATTAGAATCCTTAAAAAATATCTCAGTAAACCAGATTTTACTTTTTTATTTTCTAGAAACAGAACAAGTTATAAGGTTGATTAAGTGTTTGTTTAAAAAGGATTCTAAGGCATTACAGAGGTGGGCACAAGTAGGTTTACAGTTGTTGGTATGGACAATAATACAATAATTAATAAATAAGTACACAAGAATTAATTCTGTGTTTTATGTACTCGCCACTAAAAACCTATTTTTGCCCACCCCTGTATATTAACTCATTAAAAAAACTCTGTAACCCCCTAACAGCGTAGAGGTTGACACTATAAACTTCCTGTGTCCCATAAAAGGACAAACAAACAAGCACCATGAAGTACAGAGGAAGGTGAAGAGCAAACCTCAGTGAGGGAAGCTGCCTGCACAGCACGTCTGGACCAGCAGCTCCGTCCTGTCCTGCCAGACCAGGAACGGTCGGTTCCAGGTGGCCTGCCTCTGTTGCCAGCACACAGATGGGCCTGGCATCTGCCCTGAGGGGCTCTGTCCAAACAGATGTGTGTGTGCTCAGCAGAGGCGCGCGCATCCCTTCCCTCAGGAATTCAAACTGCAAAAAAGAAAGAATTTCAGTTAGTCATGCAAGTGGAAGCCGAAACAAGGTCACGAGGTAGCACCCGGGCGAGGAACGTTATACGGAGAAATCATAAGGAAGCAGAAGACAACAGTGATGGGCCGAGTGAAGATGCAGACATGTGATAGATGAGTAGCTGGTCCCAGGCCACCTAAATCCTGGTCAGCTAGCCAGTTCCAGACCACGTGTAAGTAATCCTTTTAATAAACCAAGGTAAAAACTAACAAAGAGTGAGAGAACACCTAACATAAGTGCACATTGTATCACAGGTGGAATCGTGATGATATACAAAGAGGCATGAATTTAATACTAGTATTAAATTCTTGCTAAAATTTGTTCTGAACATTCTTATGAACACTGAAGTGAAGAATGGACAAATGTTTTCAATGAAAACTTCAGAAATGAGGCAGAAATCCTTCACAAGGCCATTTCTTAGATTAATTCTGAACTGTAACAGCCTCATTAATTAAATAATTCAGAGAAGACATTTTACCGGGAGCTAAGTATTCGGGCTGCAGGTATATAGTTTCCTGAGAATTTAACCTGAAATAAAAAATGTTAGAGAATCTTTCATTATCCTGCAAATATCAGATATGAAAGGCAGCTGTATGACAAAAATTATAGGTCAAATTTTCTGTTTCTAATACTATTGATAGTCCAACTACGATCCCATGCAATCATGGTTGGTTTTCTGGTGACACACCTAGGCAAGGTACTACCTTCAAAAACAAAAACTTCCAAAAAGTAACATTTCCATAAATTTCTGTAACATGCAAGGTCCTTTGGTTTACCTTCTTCCATTTGAGACTCTTAACTTTAGGAGACAGGCTGACATCATGATCCCATTTTCCCAATGAGAACACTGAGGCTTGGAGAGGAGGAGCCTACCTCTCTTTGTACAGCCAGAGAACACGGGATCCGGCGCTTCCGCCCCAGGAAGGATCAGAATGACAGCTCAGGTTTACTGAGTCCTGTGCCAGGTGCTGTTATAAGCATGTATTACTCCCACTTTATGGATGATGAAGCTGGGAACTCTAAGTTACTAACAATTGAAGAGATAAAATTATAAACTGCTGATTTTTAAATGTACGGGCTTTTGGGGGGTTGGGGAGCTTTGAGTGAGGTAGTTACTGAGAGCAGAGTCAGGGTTGGAAAGTAAAGAAAGCTAGTTACATAGGGCCTGTGGGCAGAACATCGAGGTGAGTTAGTTCAAGCAGGGACAGGAAGTCATAGAGGTATGTTGTCAAGCAGAGGCGGGCCGGTTAGGAACTACTTGAGAATTAGAAACTGCCATTTTCCAGACTGAGGAAACAAGTGAGAAAAAAACAGAATTTCTACAGGGGTCCTGAATGGGAACTCAGGGACGAGATTCAGCTACCCAGATTTTAGGAAGCTATGTGGATGGTGCCTTTGCTCAAAAAGTGAAGGGGGTGAGTCCTGGTTTTCCAGAATGTGCAGGCTCTCCCTTACTGCCTTGAGAAGACGGACAGAACCAGAATTTTGGCCAAATGGAGGACTGTGAATAAGAGCCAGTTACTAAATTAGATTGAGATATATTGGGGGGAGGCAACGAATATTTGACTTTCCTACACAATTATCCATCTGTGTACAGCTTGCACCTTCAAAATCTGCACACACCACGAAGATTTTAGCCTCAGTCCCCAAATGACTCTATGTTGTAGAAAATTCCCTTTGTTTAGTGGCAGCAGTGAGTTTTGCTACTAATTAGTACTGTCTTATGTTTGGGGATACCCGAACTGGCTTCATCATCTCCTAAATAGAAAACATAACAAGATTACTTTCTAAAGCATTTGGGTCAACCGGGCATTTACTGTAATTAAAGATACCCAGGGGCTTCACAGATGGACAGTTTGGAATCACCTCTGTAACATTCCCAAAAGGCACTCACGTCCTTCCCCTCCACGGCTATGATCTTTTAAACTGTGAGACCAGCATAATCTTTTGCCCAAATTACTACAGTGGTTGCTACACACAGAGTTCGTCAGGATTCTTGCCACACCCTCTTCTCGTTGTCTCTGGCGGGTCTCCTCCTTCCCATGGCATCAGTGACAAGAAGGATGCCCATGTCCCCTTCTCCAGCCCAGACCTCTTACCTGATCAACTTCACATCTGCCAACTGACCTTGCATATCCCATTGGTACCTCAAAATCAACTTGCCTAAAATAGGACCATCATCTTTCTACCGCCTTCACCTCAACCAGCTACTCAAATGTCTGAGATTTGTGCTTCTGCCCTTCTGTTTGCATAAGCCAGAAGTCCTTGTAGAATATAACTTAGTAGAACTGGATTTTATATATCTAGGCTAAATGGCAACAAGAAGGAGCTTTCTAAAATGCGGCACTAATCTCGTCATCCCTCTGGTGTAAAAACCTCTTAATTGCTTCCTATATTCTCAGGATAAAATGACAACTCCTTAAAGTGATTCGAGAGATCCTTGACCATTTGACACCTACTCTCTCCACCCCTCAGTCTAACTTCCTGTCACCTCCATACCTATAATCCCTTCTGTGTGTACTACTCCTTTCTGCTTCCGAGCCTTTGCTCCTGTTGTTCCCTTTGCCACCACCTATCACTTATCACCTTTGACTTCTTTAACTCATATTGTCTTTCAAGTCCCAGCTTAGGTGTTGCCTCCTCCTGGAAGACTTCCTTGATTCTGAAGACTGAGCCAGGTGTTCCTTCTATGAGCATATGCCTCCATTAGTACTATGACAGTTACTGGGCTGTCAACACCTTAATGGCATGTGCCTGTTGATTCCCAATGGCAAAACAGTGCTTAGTACAATGCCTGACATAGGGCTGCTGTTTACATTGTTTATACTGAGCACACCGTATCCAAAATACCTACCTATCCATTGAATAATAATGGCATCAACATAAATTCAGTGAGTAAACGAAGCCTATTTTAAGTCTCCCAAATGCACTGTACTAATATGAAGGCAGTTGAGAATTGTTGCATATCTTGTAATCTTTTGTCCCAGAGGGATTTTAATGGAAATTTGAGTCATATATTTTTTCGAATTCGCTTCCATTTACTTTACAAAACGAGTTCAGCACCTGTCTCATTCTCTCTTTCCATTCCAGTTTTAGGGGCTTTAGTATTTCTCTCACTCACTCCATTCCCACTCGGTCTCAACCATGCCAGCTGCCCATATCAGAGACACCACAGGAACACAAAACCATTGCATGCTTGAGATCTGGAATGCTGGCTGTTCCCTTGGAAACTCCCGCCTCCCTTTCTCCCATTCTCTCACAGTTAGCATGTCAAACGCCTTCTGGCTTCTTGAAGCTTTCCTCTCAGGGGGACCCAGCTCACCTGTTGTATCACTCTGCCTTTCCAGTACAGACCACGTGGCCAGCTACTTCAGTGATGTGTTTTCTTTCGTATCCTAATCCGTCATTCTCTTTACGTTCAACACTTCATCAGTGATGGGTGACTTCCAAGGGGGCTTTCTCTTCCCACATTCTTAGACTGCTGAAAGCTGCCAAAGAAAATAGTGAGAAAGTGCCGATTAGGTCAGTTACGAATTTGTGCAACCTCATCAGCTGAAGCCCAGTAGAACCTAGCACAATAGAGAAATTGCTGTTTACACCCTATCAAACTTCCCACAGAGGCTCCAAACCTTCTCTCCTCCTTCAGCCCCGTGCGGAGGATGTTCCTGACTTTGTCAGAGAACTTCCTCTGCAGAACCATTAGACTCGCTGGGCCAATTTCCACTTTTCACCCTTTCTCTTCTAAAATCCTACCACTGGAAGAAGCAAAGCCTTTGGGAAGAGAGATTCTGGGGAATAGATGGAAGCTGATAAAAAGTAAGAATATTCCTTTCCTGAAAATGAGGGAAAAGGGCAGAGATAAAAAAGACAAATCATGAAAAATGTGGAGATAATTTGAAGTAGGAAAAAGTCGAGTTTGGAGACTAGACATCAAATCCTCTCATTTTCTCCAAAGAGGTTTCTTTACCGTATTTTTCAGACCATAAGACACACCTAGGTTTTAGAGGAGGAAAGTAGGGAAAAAATTTGAAGCAAAAAAATGTGGTGAACTATTTAATAACATAAATAACATAATATTTCACTAATGTAAATGTAAACAGAACTCAACAGCAGCATTAACAACCATTATTCCTCCCAAATTTTCGGGGATGGGGGTACGTCTTATAGTCTGAAAAATACGGTAATAGAAAGATCAATGGAGTGGGCATTAGAAGGCTTGCCACCTCATTTCTTATGGCCTAAATTTTCTCCTCCCTCAAAAGAAACGAACCACAAGGCCTCTAAGATGCCCTCTAAGCACTGACATCAAGAGGTGCAAGCCGACTTCCTATCACAAAAGTTCTGAGTGGTGGTGTGTGAATGGGTGGCAGAGACGCTACTGGGAATGTGTGAGGGCATTTTCGTGGTTGATACAATGACAGGGGAGTTTCTGTGGCATTTAGTGAATAGGAATTGATAATGTGCAAGACTGACTTCCATAAGAAAGGATTTTCCTACCCCCAAATACTGATGGCACCCCCTTCATATCACACTGCCGCAATCACATTGTAGAAGTCCCAGAGACAAGCACTATTTATTCACTTTTTCAGATCCTTGGCAGTGACTCTTCAGGACCAGCTGGGTTTGTAGTAGGTGCTCAATAAAGGCTTGTGAAAAAAAATCCATGTCCCTACAAAGTTGTAAGTAATGTGAATTTGTGTAAATCTGTGATGATTTCTCATTGACATACATTTTAATTTCAGAGGCGCTTTATCTTCACTTCTGATTGAGTTTTAATTGGCAGTGACTCCTAACACTGAGAGAGCTGTTATTAAAATGGAACCCTGCAGGGAATCCATTTGTAAAGCGCTTAATCCTTTTATAGTGTGAATAATCACTCATTAATTGATCTGGTTTGTAAATTTGCATTTTCATAGGTTGCATTTTTTTTTCTTAAATGTGGGCACAACTATGGTCTCCTCATTATAATCTGAAAGTTCAAGAAGGGTCTAACACATAGAACCGATTTTCTATTTCACAGCTGAGTCTTGTTTAGTAACTTCCAGGCTTTCCCTTTCATTAATTTCTTTGATAGAACATCTTGAACAATTCTACTTAAATAATAATTTGTTGCTTGTGAAACTATTAATCTGTTCGCTTAGCTTTAAAATACAATAGAGAAACTAGTTGTCTTTGGGGAACTCGGGGCCACTTGCAGATTTTCAAATTGCATTTATTCCTAGAGGGTTTCCTTTAATATAGAAAGGCTTCATTCCACCTTTTTACCATTTATGAAACCAAGTCACAGAATGGCCACCAGAACATTACCACATAAGTGTCTGTCACTGAGATGACAATGGAATTCAGATAACCTCACCTCTCTCTCATCAAGGAGTTGCCTCTTGATTAAAAAGTATTTTCTTAGTTCTGCAGAACTGTATTCAGGGTGGCTCCCTGTGACTGACGTGACATTCTTCTGAGAAATGGTCACTTGAGTGAACTGCCTCTGAAAATATTACAGGTGTGTCTGCACGGCTGATTGAAGCAAATTCCATCTCCAGCCTATTTGCTAGAAATGAACTGCGTTATATCAGGCTTTCCATTGGTAAACCCATGCTTGGTAATATTCCGTCCTGTTGCTTTGGGTATTATAACAGTTCATGCAGAAAGTACTGGATTAGCCTCATCACAGATGATGATGGGGTGTAAATGTGCTCAGAATATTATTACCAATAATTACAGCGGGAACATTTAGCCTGGTGTTCAATCCATGACGCCCATAGTGTAGGTTATAACAAAAGGAATCTCAAATGGTCTGAAGACACCTATTTCTGAAGTAATAGTACCATAAAGGTCTTGGGTAACGTCAGTTAATATTTAGCATAGTTACAAGTTTTGTTAGTTTTCTCATTTAAGGTTGCCATGATACACTTTCCCCGCCCCCATTTCCATTTCAGCTTCTTTCTACCCCTTCGAGATTGACATGGGCATCATTTTCTATAATATATTTTCCTTCTATTATTCTGTCCTTGGACTTATTAATCCATCATTTTATTTGGCCCTGCTTTTCAAATGCTAGATATAAGCTGTGATATTTGTCTTGGCTAGCAAAACAAACGGGATGTGAAAACTCACTTAGAATGCATCTTTCTTATGTTCTTTATGTCTCCAAGAGAAGCCTTGGAGACATGCTCCCTCTGACTTCATTCCTCTCTGACTAGCCCCCTTCCTACAGGGGACGTGGCATAATCCTGAAGGTCGGTTACTTCCCTATCCAGATGGGTGGGAGAAGCAAGAAAGGAAACACAGAGGTGTCTCAGAAAAGCGTAAGTGACGCTGCATCAGCACAGAAGCCTCTCCACCCAAAATGAGTGGGTTACAGGCCAGAAAGAGACAATAACATTAAAAGCAATATTTCTGTCGTGAGGCCTTCTCAGAGCTGTGAAACTAACCTGCTTGTGTATTTTTTTCTACAGCCCATAAAAGGGCTCGCAGCCAGAAAATACAAATCCCATAGGCTGCTATTATGCTGATGACAGTGAAGAAAGGGGAAAAATTGTTTCATTGCTGAATTGCAGATATAATTATGACATTTTATATAGTTAGCAGCCTGTACCAAAGAGTTGTATTAATATCTACTGTGCCCTATGGCGGGAGAGAAGTCAGCACCTACATGCGGGGCGGGCGCTCAGGCTCTGATCTGGCTAAGATTGAATCCCTCTAGCTATTTACTAATATGAATTTGGTGGCTAAAGGAAAATTCAGAAGCAGGTGATAACGGCTGCATATTTTGCAAGACCAGCTGATTCATCCAAATCATTCGTACCAGGGCAGGGAGAGAAGCTAATTGCACTTGGACAATACGTCTTTCACTGCCAAGATCTGCAGCCGAAGTCTATCTGCTTACTTCAGCCAAAGGTGGATGCAATGGGGCACTGAGAAAAATTTAAATCCACAGCTGTAGTTCACAGGAGAGATGTTTGGGAGTCAATCTGTGTGGCTTTTACATCAATGCAATTATGACAAAGAAGCTAAGGTTCCTATCAGTGAGGTCACCTGGCAGTCAAGTATTTGTGTGTTGAAAAGCAAGTGAAAACAAAAACAAACACCTATCAGTACTTTCAAATATAGCTCAGGCCACAAGATCGGGGTTGGTATCCAGTCCAGACTTTATATTAAGAATTAAGTATTCCTGGTGAACAGAGAATGAGCCAATAAATAAACAAACAACATTTTGGGAGATGCAGAATAGACAGGGAAATAAAATGTATAGTAATGAAATATTCATAACCTTGCATTTTATGGACCTCAAACACTAGTTCTGTGATTTACACCATTTCCGTATACAGTAGTATGGGATCTGCCGAACAACAATGGAGATGGCATTAGAATGCTACTGCCTCAGTGTCATGGAGAAGGGAGGATTAATCAGCATGGCACGATAGCTGTAAACCTGAGTAAATAGAAGCACATAGAGGTAGTTGCTTCCCTGCCCACTTTACGCTTGGCCCATGGAAATGGAGGAGATGAGAAATGCAGCAATTGCAAAAGTGACGAGTGTCAGCTCCCAGCTCCACATAAATACCCACATTATTCTCCCAGCTTGTGGGTGCTCGGGGCACTGGCATAGCCCAGCTGCTCCTCCCAAAATTGTGGTGGTTATCACTTCACATTCAGAGTTACCTTTCCAAAATATCCTGGCCCACCTGATCCTTAAATTCAAAATGCTGTACTCTGAACTTGGCAGTGTTCCTTACATAGGGAAGAGTGGCTCAAGGTCTGTCCGGCTTTTGCACTTTCCTGCTGTCACTGAGCCCGGGTCCGGAGGGAAATGGAGCTGCAGATTAAAACCTGGGATGAACAGACACGCAGCTCTATCATCCTGCTTTAAGGACTGTCTCCAATGATTCTACTTCATGTCTGTCCCTCCATTTGAGAGCCAACCTCAAAATCTCAGTGTTTATCTTGTGCCGATTTCACAGGCACAATGGACTGTCAGCGGGACCGGAGCTTCTGCTGTGGAGCTCTCCTCTGCAGAGCTGTTGCTCTCCCATTTTTACTTAGGGATCAAATAACATACTCCCCGGGTGCTAAGAGTGCCCTTTGCCGAGATGAAACTATAGCAATGTCCAAGGCTCCATGAAAATGACAAAAGTTATCTGCATTTCTCTCTCAAGTCTTTCAGACTCACAAGTACTAAATCAGTCACTGGGACCCTGTGCCCCATCTCCCTCCTTCATCAAAGGAGCAAAGTAAGTATGAGCCTCTAAGTATGAGCCCAGTACTCAGAATATATCCAGTCAACTTCCTATGGGACAGATTTGAACACATTTCATTAGAATTTTAGCATTTATCTTTTGATATTTACCTTGTCGTGGTAAATCACCATCTCTTCCATTTTCCTTAATGAGACAACACAGTATGCCAGATTTCCTTCAGTTATATATGAGGATTTTGATGAACGTAACTTAGTTCCTATTAGACTTGTGGGATATACTTATTGTTTAGGGCCTGAGGGCACAATTACAAAACTTTTCAAGTGAATAAATTATCCCCACCAGAAAGAGCCAGAAGTTATTCCCATACTGGTGACAAATTGGCATAATCAATGAATTAACTATAAATCTTGGGGAATAAATTGTTTTGTCCCTTGCTCAGTCCTCTATTTTCATTGCTCAGAATTAGGAGGGTAGTGATGAACGAAGTGGAACAATGCTAGGCCTCAGTAAATGTTGAAGAAATGAATCGGTGAACTCCATGGTGAGTTTTTCTTGCTCCTGTATGCAATGAGGTTTGGCTGTCATGTTGTTACAGAGAAATTAATTCAAGATGTCAAGAGTGACTTAGTGGGAATATTGAACTTAATTAAAGCACAATGTTTTATTGGATCTCCTAGAAGTATAGTTTTCTCCAGAACACTCCTCTTTTTTTTTAATCATCTTTGTGTCTTCCTCTTCTACTTGCTGGAAGATTCTTTTACTTGGAGTCTTCAAGCATGCTCTCCTTTACCATCTTCTGGAACTAAGGTAGAACTTGGGAAGTCTTTGCTCAATTCCAGTGTTTTACTTAGAATTTTCTATCTTGTGTGTGTGCGTCACATATATTTTATACACACACACCTACAGACACACACATATGTTTCAGGTATAGATATTACATATCTGATGTAATGCAAAAGAAAAAACAAGGTAATAAACTAATGTTCTATGAAGCCTGTTGCCTGATTCAGAGCCTCTTAAAAGAAGAAAAGCTTAGAATATTTGGGGCCAGATGATTTCAGTGTTTTATAGACACAGAAAATGTTCAAAGATTAAAAATGATGAAGGGTAAATAAATCATTGCCAATAATGACAGAAACCATCATCTCATTTGGGAAACAAATGAGATGCGTTATCTCATTGCTTAGGGAAAGCAACCATTCGTGAATCACGAGTATCACCTGAAACATGGACTCTTCATCTGGCTGCAGAAATGGTTCTGAACTGTCAGGTTTGACGAATGCTCCCAGCCACATAATCCTGCTCACCTGTTCATTCAGTGCCTTCCACTCCCTGCAAATATTTCCTGAAACAGTCTGCAACAGGAATGCACTTGATTCCAGAAAGGTAATAACAGTGGATCTGGAAATGAAGTTTTAAAGATAATAAATTGCAAACTCTACCTTTTCCTTTTCTTTCCCCTCCTGCTGGCATCCTTATAAATGTCTCACTCTGTAACATTTTGGTCTAAGTTGGATTAAACGTACCTTCCCAGGGTTCTCTATTTGTTAATAGAAAAAGAGCTGAATTGTGGCCACTGAACTTTCCGGGAAGCGCTTTGACTTCAGGTGAGCTCACGAGCAGCTTATCACCGCAGTGCTGTGATTTGGGTCATAATTAAAAGATTTCACTACAGAAAATGACTGTGCTGTTTGTACATTCTTTTCATGTCCTTCAGGAAGGACGACATCAATCATTTATTTGCCTTTTATAAGATTTTTTTAAAGGCAGCATGGTGAAACAGAAAAAAATCAAAGTCATAAAAGACAGGCCTAGATTCAAATCCTGGCTCTGGCAATCAGGAACTTGGTGAACTTGGGCAAACTACTTAACATTGTTGGGTCTCAGCTTCTTCAACTGCACCGTGGGCCCTAACACCAACCTCGGATTAGAGTAAGTGTTATATGTAAAGCATCTGATGTTCAACGCTGTGTACCGTTATTATGCCCTCTATTTCTCCTTTCTACATTTCTGTTTCCTTCAGTATTACATCTTCACAGGGTTATTCTCAGGGTTGAATGCATTATTACAGGGAAAGCATTTTAAATAAGGGTCCCGGTACATAGTAGGCACTCCAACATATTTAGCTAAAAAGCAATGAACAAAAACCACCAAATCCATTCGTAGGTACCTCTACGCACTAGACACATGCGGTAACGTGGTGGGCATTAATGTGAATGGGAGGTTGCTGATCCTGAAACCCTCATTCTAGTACAAAAAAAGATATGTAAGCAGACAATTTCAGTGAAGTAGTATTGCATTTACAAAGTACCGTACACTAATTTTTGGTGAGATAGGCATTTGGGGGCCACTTTTCCAAAAGGGTAGTAATTGTGCTGGGCTTGGAGAGTAGCTGGTGTTTTCTCAGTAGAGAATGAGCCAGGGCACAAGCTGGTTCCATGAAGAAATAACAGTACAAGTGAAGCCTGAATGGATGAAGTGACACTGTGTTCTGCAACGGCAGCTCTTCTGACCTGGTTTGAGTGGAGGCAGTGATGAGGATAGACCTGGATAGTTTAGTTGGGGACAGGTGGCATATGATCTCTGCATATGTCATGCTGGAGATCATCAGTGATGGGCTTCCATAAGAGGCTTCCAAGCTAGGGGACATCATGATCACATAATCGAGTACTTCTTTCATGCTATATTCATGTATCATTGAAGCACTTGGAAGAAATCATTATAACTAAGAAGTCTGACTAACACAGACAGTGGTGCACTTGCAGCCAAATTCCCCTCATACTATTGATAAATACCCCATTGCCTTATTTTCATCAAGGTTTTTGGAGGTTTTGAATGAGATAATATATGTCACCACTTTGTGAAAGGTAAAGGAACAGGGAAACATGTATTAATTTATAAGACCCCTTTAAATTTTTTTGGAACAAGGCCTAAATTAAATTGAGCATCATGGCCCTTCTTACCAGCCCATCAAGAGAGGGCTGTATCCTCCAGAGGACCAGTGGGGCCCATGTTTAATACCCTCCAGCAAGAAAGGAAATGGGGCCAGGACAGGGGAAAATCTGAAAGACTATCAAATTCAATGCCCTTGCCTCTGGAGAGATGACATTTTCTCTAACCTCTTTCTCCATCTTAATTTACAGATGACATCTGCCATACAGGTTCATCTACCAGGACTGGAGAGGATCTATAGGCCGTGCAGTGTCCGACGCAGGTCAAGAGGGTGGTCTTCAGAGTCAGAGGGGTTGCTTTGCCCCTGATTTACTTGTTGAATATACTGGGGAAATTTAGCTAATCTAAACCTCACCTTGTTCGCTGTAAATTGAGCAAATAATACTAATCCCTGTTTCATTGGGTTCACATCAAGATTAAATGTGATAACACACTAAAGTGCTTAGCATAGTGCCTGGTTCACAATAAGCACCCAGTAAATTCATCATTGTATTTTCAAATTAAAAACTGAAAGTCACACGTCTCCTTAATTATATGCCCCCAACCCTGAGCTAGTAAAAGGCACACTCGGGCTTTTAAACTTAAATATGTACAACTCCCAAACTCCCATTTGTACACCTTTATCAGACTGCCTTTCTCGATATGTTATAGACCCCAACACGAAAACACAGCACTGGCATAAAAATCAGGAGCTGAAGGAGAGTAGAGATGATAGTTCTAGATTGTCTGTCAAGTTTAGAAAAAAAATGTGTAAAAATAAACAAGTAGTACCAAGACCTGAAGGTGAGTGTGCATATTTAAGATTCTTCCTTTTTAATAATCTAAGCTGTTATAAGCAGTAGACATGGAAACACTAATTTTAAAAACTGTATATGATATTTTTTTACCCTCATGCATTTTTTCGACCCGCATGCATTTTTTCCATCCTTATGCATTTTTTCCACCCTCATGCATTTTTTCCTTCTAATGGAATGTACATAGTATAAATAAGTAATGTAATCAAGTTTATCTTTGGAAGAAAAAGTTAATAATCGTACTGGAGAGTTGAAGATAAATGGCACTCTTATTGCATTTATTACAAATCACACAAATCAAACCACTCCAACCTGAAACTACATATCATTTGAATATTTTGAATCCCTTTGTGACCCTTTTCACCTTGCCCATTGCTTCTGAGCCCACAGGCAGTGCCTGATACACAGAAGCTGCATGAGCTGGGTTCAGGAGTGAGTAGGAACCTCCATACCCTCTTAGAGATTGCCCCCAGTGCTGCCATCCAGGGACCTGCAGTGAGATATCTGGAGACCATGGGTGGCTGGGCACAGCATTAGGGCCCCAGAATGGACTGTACCACTCAGGTCAGTGGTAGCAACTAGTTGACAAACTGACCCACCCAACTGGATGGAAAAAGTAAACCCATTGGGTTTGTGAGGCTACAAAGCGAGTCAATTGTGTGGAAGAGAGAGGAGAGGAGATAGTCTGACACCGGGCAGTGAGTGAAGAGAGAGACAGTACAGGAAGGTTAGAGAGGAAAAGGAGTCAATGTGGGTCCCTGAGGGGCTTCCACTGGGGCCTGCCTCTTAGTGGGTTTCTGTAAGTCATGGTCATGCCCCTGTGAAATGTGCGACAGGAATGCTGATGACACATTCCATCTTTGCCTAGGCTTTTCCCCCAGAGAATCTAGGACTGCTGCCCTAGAGGAACCTGGAGAGGTCCCCTCAGCTCTAAGCCCTGTGACCAAACCCCTTGCCAATCCTGCTCACCCTGAATGTGGCCTAAGCTCTTCCCATGAGCTCTGACTCCCTTCTCCTCCTGCCTACTTGTTTCCCCTCACTCCAGCACTTGTAGTCTCTCTCTCTCTACTGGCACATTGTTTCAGCCTTTAATAACGTGCAAGTCTCTCCAAAAATCAAAACAAATAGAATAAAAAACATCCTCCTTCAAGTCTGCCCTACACATCCCCACACGGCTACCTCCCCTCCCTGGGGAAGCTTTCTTAGACATTTATTTCCTGTCCCCTTGTTTGACATGTGATTATCATATATTAATGATATTGGATCAGATTGCTGGCTACCTATCTAAAATTTATTCTCCTCTATCAATCAGAATGGAATTTCTACGGCTGTGGGTTGTGGCAGTGTGTCCTGCCTAGCTGCTACTGGGAGCTGTAAAAGGTGCAGTGAAGGAAGGGGATGTGGTGATCACCAAAAGGAGCTCACTGTTTTAGTACAGAACTCTGCTCGCTTATGGAACCAGAAGAACCGAAGAGCATAACAGTAGGTCTTAGATCACGTAGCGTAGATAAACGAGCAGTAGAGGGAATCGGAGAAGGGATGGACCTTTATATGCTACAGTGCTAATTTTCTCCCAGCTCCTTCCGCAGCTAGGGATGATCATGGGATTGCATTCCGGCCACTGAGACGGAAGCTGACTGTTGCATGGAATTTCTAGGAATGCCTCTTAAAGGGAGGCCCTTTAAGCTGGGTGCTGTATGGGCTTTCCTTTACCTTTTCATCTTCTGATTGCCGGGATCCCAGACACGATGCTGGAACACCAGCAGCCAGCTGGAGGATGGACATTATGTGCGAAGAATAGTAAAGCAGGAAGACAGACAATGTCCAAGGCCTGGTGTCTTTGTAACGCTGCCCTCCCAGCCCTGGTCTGCTCATTTCTGGAAGTCTTTTATATGAAACAATATAAGTTTGTAGTTTTAAACTTCTTTTATTTTGGTTTTCTGTTTTATGCGGTAGAACATAATCTTAGCTGAAACATAAAAATTAACATGTGTAAAGTAAGAAGTACTGTCTGAAATAAAAACAAATATTCTTTTAGGTTTTTTTAAAGGGGCATTTTCATTAATATCCAAGGTACAAGCAAGCTATTACCTACAAATATATATGGTATTACTAGTATAAAATATATTCTGTTTATTCATTTTCTCCCACATCACAACAAATCTCTCAGTGATATGGGGCTTAGCTTGTCTTTCCACGATTTTCTGCAAATTAGAGCAAAAGGAAAAAAGCCTTGAAAATCAGCTCTCTCACTTAACTTGCCCATTGTCCCCTCTCTGCAGGAAACCTACAGGTTGCAGGGGAAAATGGCTGGTGGAAAAGCAGCAGGAAGAATCACATGGTTTTGAAATGAGGTGAGAATAAGTAAAATTAGTGTAACAGCAGACCTTTCTTTTCCTCCCTCTACTTCACAAAGTTAAAATTGGGGAAATCATTGAGACAAGTTTATTTTAAAAGAGTGTAAGGCAGGGACATATCTTTCTGAAGATTGCATTAAATGAGGTGGAATGAGAAGGGAACTTGGGTGATAAATAAAAATTCCCACCCCCTTCTGTCTATCACTGTAGCACAGGCACCCCAAACCAGAAGGCTGCTTAAATGTTCATGATATTCCCCCCAAAAAACACCCGGAGGACTATTAGATATGGACATACCATTCATCACTCACATTACAGGGGAGGTACCATTGGCGACAGCAGGTCTGAGGCCACAGGGTTCCAGACAAAGGCAGCTTGGGTCCAGGTTGCACAGACCTATGTGTGGCCTGGAGCGATCAGTGTGTACGTGCAGAAGGAAAAGGTCAAGAAGCAGTCACAAGACAGGAAGCTGCTCCCCAAAGGAGATAAGGAGGGAGTTACACTCCATTCCCAAAATGATACACATTCCTTTTGGCCAGGAGCCCTCCGGCCAGCCCTCATCACAGGTGGTGAGAGAGCTGTGTATTGACCCCACAATAACTCCCATTACAGCACAACATGCCATCAGAGGGGATCATTTTCTAGTCCTAGCACATGGTACTTTGAGAGAAAAGCCTAACTCTATAGGTCTTTGATAATTTTAGACGAGTGTTTAAAATATAGGTATCAAATTATGTCTTGTGTTTCTCAAGTTCTGCAATTTTCCCTCAAGAAGGCCAGAATTAATTAACCAAATTTAATCTTTTGTGATGAGACAAATTCTAAAGCATAAACTGGTAGGATTTAGAAAGCAAATAATTCTACTTGGTAATAAAACAAAATGGTGCAGACTGAAGGTGGACCTTCTCATAAACAGCCAGGAGTGAGACATGACAGTATGTTAAGAACATGAGGAAACGATTCCATCAGAACCTGGAGGGTCCACTTTCAGGATTCCTCACTCACATGGCTAGTTGCTAAGAGCTGGTGGTCTGAGCAGAAGGGCATGGTGTTTTGATCCTCTAGCATCAGAAGTCACATAGCTCCATTTCTACAGTATTCTGTATTTAAGACAGTCACAAAGATATACCCAAATTTAAGGGGAGGAAGTATAGACCCCACCATTCAACTGGAGGAAGGTCAAAGTCACACTGTAAGAAAAGCAAATGGGACTGGAGATACCACGGTCGCCATCTTGGGAAAATACTGACTGCCACAGTAGGAAAAGCAAGTTCACAGTGGGAAAAGGGGGAGTTTCTCAGTCACCTCATTAGCTGAAGAGCTGTTCTGCCATGCATTAGCTCTCATGACACCTGGGAAGGTCCTAGAAGTGAAATTCAAGCCTCACCTCCATTAGCATTAGGAGCTGTTCAGCAGTCACCGGGCTCATGAAATTTTATGAAATTCAGAGTCCAGTACTACTTTCCAGGCACCATCACGTTCAGTAAATATCCCATAGTCATTTTGCTTTTTCTAAGAATGAGGTGGTTTGGGGGAAAACCTCTCTCCAGTACCCTGTCCATCAAGAGGAAGGCAATTCTAAACTCAGGTTTCCATGGCCACTCTTGGGCAGGGAAGGCAGACAATGCATGCTGGGAGCTGGCCTTGGGACAGCCATCATCTCTCCTATTGCTAGGGTGCTGTAGGCTATTACTGTAATAAATAACAGTAAGACAAGTTTTCCTAGCCTATGGGTACAACTGAGGCCACATTAACAACAATAAATCACATTTCATTAGCTAGTAAATACCCTCTCTGGGTGTCAAATCCCAGTGAGTATTCTGAGGGTACATGGGGTTATCTCACCTGTGTTTGTCTGCCTGTCAATTGCCTTTTAATCTTTCATTCCTGGCCCTCCTGGTTGATGTATCCTAACTGTGAAGCTATTCAAAGGTGATTGTCTCCTTACTGTTACTGCTGCCAGCAAGGGACCTAGCATCTGCACTAAGGGCCAGGGCAGAGCTGGGCACTCAGCAGTCCTCATGGACCTAAGACATGCTGTGTTTGGAGCAGAGATGCAGAGAGAGTTTCCTGCCCCTCCCCATGCCCCTGCCCTGAGCCCCCAGCTCTGGGCCTCACTTTGTTTTCTGGGTACCCGAGTAGCATTGCTTCAACCCTTTCATCTCACAGAACACCTTGTGACAATAGTCTCTTTAATCTCTGCAAACAACCTCTCTCCCCACAGGGCACAATTGAGAATCTAGGGAAACCAAATTCTTCAACACAGATGCCAGTAGGTTGTCTGCCCCACCAAGTCACTGGACATTTCCAGACATGCCTGATTCTCAGCCAAGGACACAAATTAGGCTAAACTCGAATCCCTGCTATTTTACTCAACGTGCGTAGCATGTCACAGTGCTTTCTCTTGAAGGTAGTGCTTTCTCGATTCTATAAGGTAGGTAGGACAGATAATATTATGGTTTCCATTTTTCATATGAAGAAATTAATGATTAGTGGGAATTAGAAAGAAACCTGAAGTAAAATAATAAGATTAAGACCGGGCATGTGAATAGAGGTCTTTGAACAGCAAATCTGAAACTCTCCTTGAAGTCACTCCATGGTGACAGGTCACTAAACTTGGCCTGGACGCCCTAGGCAGTTAGACACATTTTCCTCCCTGTGTTCACAGCACGTTGGTCTGTTGCATTTGTCACATTTTATGGCACCACTTTAAATGTCATACTTCCCCACTAAACGCCTCTTGTGCCAGCAGAGTGCCTGGCATAGAGAAGACACTCGACAAACACTTATTGGTGGAATGAATATGAATAGCTTAATGTTTCTCGAGTGGAGGTGGCATCCACCCACTGCCACCTCAGAGAGCACTTGGAAGTGTGGAGCACTTGTGGCTGTCCTAGCCTTTAGTGACCAGGGCCAGGGATATGACAGTCTTACTATTTGTCAGACAGTCATGTACGAAGAAGTGCTCTGTCCCTAAATGCCAATTGCTCCTCTTTTGAGAATAACTGCAAAGAAATCCAAATGCTGTGGAAGTCCTGAGGCCTCCCAAGGCTTCAGATTTAGTCTAGGAACACCCAAGTGTGACCTTGCTATTTGAGCATTGGAGTTGAAATGGGGACTATGCTGTATAACCTATCTCCTAGGTATGATTTAATGAGGTAACATGTAAAGTGCCTAATAGAGTGCTCAGCATGTAGCAGGTAGACAAGTGATCTGAGCTCTTCTCCAGCTGTCTTCAGGTAATGAGAACACTTACCTGCCAATGTATCCATCTGGCCTACGGTATGACTCGACAAAAAGAGATTTTGCAGGCAGGTCCCAGAATCTTCCCTTGTGAAATAAGAAAAAGTCCTATGGTAGCTACATCACCAAATTGTTAGGAGGATTCAATAAAATAAATATGTAAAGTTTGAAAAATCCAGTGGCTGGCACTTAATGTGGTTTCTTGATAAACAGTTTACCTAATGACTGGACAACAGAAAGCCAAGAAAAGCAGCGCTCTCACTAGGATGTTAAGACAGCTTAAATCAAATCATATTCTTCTTCCTTAGCAAAATAAAGTGTGATTTCATCCGTAAATTTCCCCTCATCCTCTATTTCCTGCAAATTAAACGGATTTCCCATAGACAACACACTTGTTGACTTTGCTTTCCATTCCTACCTCTGCAGGGTAAGGGATGCTTGAGGCAAAACCACATGTGATTCACCTGCTTTATTGAGAACCTTTGTACCTTTCCAATTCCTACTGATGAATGTATTTGCTTTCCACCTGCTTCTTATTAGAGAAAATATGTCATAGTGACATTAAAAAATGTTGATAAAAATAGAAAAACCATAATCCTACCGTATCACAACTCCTAAAAATTGCTTTCCAGTGCCTTTTGGTAAGAATGTTTTTATAGAGTTTCTATCTTACTGCACATACTATTTTGATTTCACTATATCTAATTTGTGTTATATATTTTCCATGTTTATATAGGCTGCATAATTATAATTTTTTGATGAAGCAAATTTTTCCACTGCTTTAATATGACATCCCATTTTGTTGGATACTGAGATTGTTCTCTCTAGGCAGTGCTGCAATAAATACTTTCTCACAAACTGTTTTTTAGTAGTGCTAAAATATTTACATAGAATTAATTCCTAATGCTTTAGATAGAGTCAAAACAGTGTGAACATTATGATCTTTGTTCTATATTTTCTTATTACTTTCCAAAAAGGTTGTACCAATTTATAATGCCTTTAAAAGTATATAAAGATCTAATTTCACTTCAGCCTTGGACTAAATTTTGTTAAAATTTAGCAGGTGTAAAATTATATGAATGAAACTTAATTTGCATTTTATTTGATTATTATCAAGTATGATTATTTTCCACATATTTTATTTTCTCTTCATATTTCCTTTTATGTGAATAGTCACATAATCAAGTATAATAGAATAAAAAGAACACCAGGTTGGTTCTAGGACGTCTAACTCCATGGTCTTCTCGCCTTCTTTCTGCCCAATACACAGCTTCCTCTGAAGGAGCCTGTCTGATCTCTGATTCTTTCTAGCTGTAACTTTAAATGATTGAGTACTGTACATGAAACAAATCAAACTCAACTATATATAGTATCATAAAGTATTATGTCTATAATCAGCATACATAAGTATCTAGAATTTAACACCAAGGTGTCTGAAATTCTCAATACATTCCAGGGATTCCCTATGATTTCTGAATAGCATGTGAAACTAAGTAGGGAAATTCTTCACTCATTTGTTTACTCACTAAATCAACAGATATGTGGAGAGGACCTGGAATATATTGAACTTCATAATAGATGTTTGGCATCTAAAGATGAAGATGATGCAGTTCTAGAGATGCTATGGGCTAGAGGAGGAGACAGTCCTTACAGAGGAGGAGACAGAGTATGGTGAGTGCTGCAGTGAGCAACATGGGGGTCTATTTAGGAAGACTTCACAAAGGAGGGGCCATTTGAATCTGAACTTAAAAGATCAGTACGATTTCACCAAAAGGAGCATGGAAGAGCAGGGTTGAAGAGGAAACTCTAGGAATAGAGGGAGTAGCATGTAAAAGGCATGAAACTCAGCATCAACAACTTAGTGATAGTGAGAAGTTAAGGTTCTGTAATATATGGCACATTAGGCAGAAATAGAGCTGGACAGATGAATTGGGGTTAGACTCTATGCCAAGAAAAGCAGTCTGCTTTTCTAAAAATGTATTGAGTTTATTGGAGTGACATTGGTTCACAAAACCATATAAGTTTCAAGTGTATACAAGTCAACAAAATATCATCTGCCCAGTGCATTGTGCATCCACCGCCCTGGCAAAGTCTTTCTGTTCCCATTTAACCCTGCTTTGGCCTCTTCCACCTCTCCGAAGCCCCCTTTCCCTCTGGCTATCAGCATACTGTTGTCTGTGCCTATGTGTTACACGCACACACACACACACGCACACACACACACAGAGGAGGTCTGTCTGGAAAAAGTCCAGTCATTATTAATATAACAAGAATGGTTCGTGTGATATTGATGTAACCTGGAGGCCAAGGAGAATGTGCTGCAGTGCACATGCATGAACAATGACAACTTCACTGTGCCAGTCACTGAGGGCAGTAGATGCCATTAAGTGAGCATGTGTACTGTGTGGCCATCACATCCAAAATGCCTGAGTGAGTAGAGCAACAAATCTGCATCCAATTTTGTGCCAAGCTTGCATATTCCTCAGCAGAAACTATTTAGAGGATTCTGAAGGATTTTGGGGACAATGCAATGAGTGCAGTGCAAATGAAAGTGTGGCACAAACACTTCAAAGATGGTTGAGAATCTGCTGAAAGTGATCCACATTCTGGAAGGCCTGAAACAAACAGAACACCTCAGAATGTTGAACATGTATGGGTCACAATCAACAAAGATCGGTGACTGACAGTGTGAGAGCTAGAAGCTGATCTGTGGATTCCCAAAACTACTGTGTCCAAGATTTTGACACAGAATCTTGGCATAAAATGTGTCATGGCAAAATTTTTCTGTAGCTTCTGCTATCAGAGTAAGGGGAACATCAGGCTGCAGTTGCTAATGACTTGATTCAAATCTCTACCAATGAACCAGATTTCCTCAAGGAGGGCGTAACCAGAGATGAACTGTGACTCTACAGCTACAATCTGGAAATGAAGGCCCAGTCATCCCAATGGAAGTCGCCTGGTTCTCCAGGCCTGAAGTAGGTGCAGTAAAATCACAGTAAGATTAAAAAAAACATATTAACTGTGTTTTTCAACTGGGAAGGTATTGTCCATCACAAGTACACCCCTCCAGGGAGAACTGAGTGAGTCCATGATGCCTACTTGGAAGGGGACCAAGGCATCATTGTCCTATATACAATATTTCTTGTATCTTTTTCAATAAATTTCTCTATTTTTCATATACATGGCTGAATACTTTCTGTACAGACCATGTATATATAAAGCAAATCTTGGTGGACATTAAGGAGAGATTAACAGCAATACAGTCATAGTTGGAAATTTAACACCTCATTGACATCAATGGTTAGATCTTCCAGACAGAAAATTAACAAGACAACAGGGCTGAAAGTGATCCTTAACTGACACACTGGATGTATTTCATTGATATTTACAGCACATTTCATCCCAAAGCAGCAGAATATGCATTCTTCTCAAGTGCACAGTGATCATTCTCTAAGATAGACCACATGTTAGGACATAAGATAAACCTTAATAATTTGAGAAGATCAAAATCATATCAAGCATCTTCTCTGACTACAATGTTATGAAACTAGATATCAGTTACAATAAGAAAAAGTTAAAAACAAACAAACAAATACTTGGAGGCTAAATAACATGTTACTAAATAAGGGAGGAGTAAACAGTGAGATCAAATAATAAATCAAAAGTTACCTGGAGACAAATATGAACACATAACAACTCCAAATCTATGGAACACAGCAAATGCACTCCTTAGAGGGAAATTTATAGCATTAGAAGCCTTCATCAAGGAACAAGAAGAATCTCAAGTAAAAATCTAAATTTATGCTTAAAGGAGAGAGAACAACAATAAACAAAACCCAATGTGAGTAGAAGAAAAAAAAATCAGAGCACAAATAAACAAAATAGAGTCTAAAAAATATACAAAAGCTCAATGGAACCAAAGTTGCTACTTCGAAAAGATAAACAAGATTGACAAACCTTTAACCAGTTTCATCAAGAAAAAAAGAGGGAGGACCCAAATAAATAAAATCAGAGATGAAAGAGGAAAAGTAACAACTGACATTAGAGAAATACAAAAGGTTGTAAGAAAGTATTATGAGCAATTATATGCCAACAAATTGGATAAACTAGGCAAAATAGATAAATTCTTAGAAACATAAAATCTTCCAAAACTGAATCAGAAAGGATCAGAAAATCTGAATAGATCAATTACAGCTAGTGAAATTGAAGCAGTAGTCAAAAAACTCCAAGCAAACAAGTTTTCGGCTGGACGCCTTCACAGGTGAATTTTACCAAATATTCGAAGATGAACCACTACCTATTCTTCTAAACTATTCTAAAAAATTCAAAAGGGGGAAGACATTTAAGCTCATTTTATGAGGCCAGCATTATCCTAATTCCAAAACCAGATAAAGACTGTACGAAGAAAGAAAATCATAGGCCAATATCCCTAATGAACAGAGATGCTAAAATCCTCAACAAAATATTAGCAAACTGGATTCAGCCATACATTAAAAAGACCATACCCCATGATCAAGTAGGATTTATTCTGGGGATTCAAGGGTGACACACTATCCGCAAATCAATAAATGTGATATGTCACCTTAACAAAATTAAAGAATCACATTATCATGTCAATAGATGAAGAAGAAGCATTTGATAAAATCAAGCACCCATTTATGATAAAAGCTCTCATCAAAGTGGGATTGCAGGGATCGTACTTCAGCATAATAAAGGCCATACATGACAAACCCACAGCCAACATCATCCTCATGGGCACAAACTAAAAGTATTTCCCTTAAGAACAAAAACAAGAGACGGTTGTCCACTTTTATCACTCCTATTCAAAGTAGTACTAGAAGTTCTAGCCACAGCAATTAGACAAGAAGAAGAAATAACAGGAATCCAAATTGGAGAGGAGGAAGTAAACTGTCATTATTTGCAGACAACATGATATTGTATATAGAACCCCCCCACAAAAAAAAGAAAAGAAAAGAAAACCCTAAATACTCCACCCAAACTTCCAGAACTGATAAATGAATTTGGTAAAGTAGCAGGATACAAAATTAGTACTGAGAAATCAGTTTGCTTTTTATCTTTTGGGAAGGGTAGATACAAAATGAAGCCAGTGGAGGTTTAGAAACAAGGGAGTCACATGAGCAGAACTCTCCTTTTTAAACTTTTTCTTTCAAGATTACTCCTAGGAAATTCCCAAGTACCATTAGTGTTTACTCATTTCAAACCTAGCGCTAACTGTGTGAGCTTGGCTACTCTTTGTTTCGAGGCCTTAACCAATTTGCATTCCACACATTGCTGAGCTCTCTCCCTCTATTTGCCTGTGTTCGTCAAGTGTCTGAAAAGTCAGAAAATGGGATAAACTTATGTTTAAACAGTATGTTAGTTATATTTCCAAGTCATATACATAATATTTTCCTTCAAACTTCAGACATCAGGTGAAGCGCAGCTAAATTTAAAACAAGAAAATTCAATTGTGTGTGAAAAAGCATAATAAATGCAGTGTCCCATCTTGAATGATAAACAATTTGCTCCTGTAATCTGATCTGAGACATCACAGATATGTGGCAGAGAACAGACAACATGGTGGAGCCACGGGATGGCTCTTATGGCTTCTGCTCAGACACAGCACATGTTACTTCTGCTCATGTTTTATTGATCAAAGCAACTCACACACTTGTAGAGTCCTGAGTTCAAAATTCTTCCTTCCTTCTGAGGGAGGGCACTGAATGTCACATGGACAAGCAACCAATATATAGTTAGACTGTGTGTTTATGAAATATGTACACCAGTAGCTACATCTAGATATATACCTCAATGAATAGAAAAGGTCTAAACTAGTTTTCGAAAGATGAAATCAGGGTCCATCATTTTCCATTTGTGCTTGGCTACATTCCCTCAACTTGCTAACCCTGCTCTACATTTCAGTGCTGATCCTTGCAAAATATGTTTCTTGGGATTCTTTGATTTTGTTTAGGTTTGTTCAGTGATAAGTCCTAGTCAGAGACTGCAGGATGTTAGGAGGGGAGAAGCCAGCATATTTCTCTCTCCCTGCCTCTGCTTCAGTGGCCAAAGCTCTGTCCCCTCCATAGCTCCAGCATCCACCAGGTCACCCTGCCTGTTGGTCCCAGCCACCTGTGAGCAACCTCCACTGGTAGGCTCCTCTCTTTGTCCACTCAGGGATGAGAGTGGCTTCTTAGAGCTCCCAATTCCCCACTGCCTCACTGTTTGCTCCCTTGGCTTTTTAAACACCGTTGTAATCAGTTCCTAATATTAAATCCCCACTATTGAATGACCTGGTGTGAGTTCTGTTTGCCTGGTTGGACCCTGCGTAATACAGGCTCTGTCCTGTTCTGCAAATTAGTTATGTGTCCCAAACTTATCTAGAAGTAGAAGCTTAAGTAGTAATCTTTACTCCAAAGGTAAATTTCACAGGTCAGGTCTGGATGCTTTAGAAAATGTGGTTGAGCTCCTTCAAGTCTCATACCCACAACCAGGCTGCTAGGTGTTTTTATTGTAGGCCCAACAGCTAAAACAGTGTGATACAAATGAATATTTTAAATATTTACAAGATAAATATATAAAAATATTTACAAGGCCCTGGCTGGTGTAGCTCAGTGGATTGAGCATGGGCCTGCGAACCAGAGGATCGTGGTTCAATTCCCAGTCAGGGCACGTGCCTGGGTTGCAGGCCAGTTCCCAGCGGGAGACACACGAGAGGCAATCATACATTGATATTTCTCTCCCTCTCTCCTTCCCTTCCCCTCTAAAAAAAAAGATAAATAAATTTAAAAATCTTAAAAATATAAAAAATATTTACAACTTGTCATGCCCTTTGAAAAACATAGCAGAGCAGAAAAGGGTAGAAATTCATCTGTGACCAAACAAGCAAGTGATTGGCCCAGGTTCCACCTCAAAAAACAAGATAAACATTCCTGTGTGTGATTAAGATATACATACGTGTGTATACACACACACACACATATCTTCATGTAGATATTGGCACTTATTTTACCATGAGGTTATATATACATGCATGCATATGACATTTATAGATTCTTATATGTAGACAGAGATGTATGTCTACATGTGGCTATGCATACATATGCTGAAGATTTAACTATTTATAAAGGACTGTGGTTATTAGCATTCTGTAAAGAGTTTAGTTAAAGATATTTAGAATGTAATGATCAAAGCCAAAGGATGATTCATTTAAAAGCTCTTATGTTTTGTATTGAATTTCTATTGATGTCTTTGATAGAATAATGGAAGCAAATTTTGAATTTGGAAGAGCGTAGTGAGAAGAACAAAGATTTGATGGCATCCAGACAGAAGAATTTTTTTGCCAATAAGTAGTGAGTGAATGGCAAGTGACAGCCTTGGAGACAGTGCAGTCACATGATGTTTCCTCTGAATTAATAAGGGGATTTGGCTTCGAGGTCTCCGAGGTGGAGGAGCAGGAAGGGCTGGTTTCCAGGGAACAGTGTGCTCCTTTTGCCCAAGTCTGCTGCTGGTCTAAACCTCAGCAGGTATGGCAGCTGCTGGGCAGCAGCCGTGGTGGGAGCATTGCTGGGTGTTTTCTAACAGTCTGGACCCTGAGGAGCCTTTCTCCAGGGACTGTCAGCACCTGGCAGGCCAGGATCACACATGGGAGTTGGGCACTCATTAGAGTTTTTTGAGTCAACACCATGACAGGTGTCTCTGAGGGGCATTTTTGCCAAGGAGGAATGTAGTGGCATAGGGTCCCTGATGTGCCTTTGTGTGGACTTCAGGGATGGAGTGACCTGAATTCAAATCCCAGGTCTGCCACCCACTAGCAATGTGAGCTCGAGCACATCATACAATTTTTTTGAACCACAATTTCTGCCTTCATAAAAATAGACAGGAATATATATGTAGAAAGACAGCCTGGTTCATTAAAAAACATTCATCGGTGCATTATTTTTTATCATTGATAATAATAACAGTTATCTATATGTCATATTTACAAAATGCTGGCAACCAATTTATAGTGTAATTATATGCTCCTACTTTCCTGTAATGATACAGGGATTTTTAAGTCCAGTTTTCTCCCTCTACCCACTAAGAGACTGAAGCCCAAAGGAGGTTAAGTACCTTGCCCAGTTTACTTCTCACTAGTTCAGCCAGTGAAGCCAGTGAGAAGTAAATACAGAACGATAGCCCATTTCATGGCCCTTTCTGCTTAACCAGGAAGATCATAAGCATTCCAAATGGGTGGACTCACTCTCCCTGCCCACACCCGAGCAGCCACTTTCCTGGCAATGGTGACAAAATGCATCAAGAAAGGGTCCCATCAGCATCAATGCCTTTTCATTTCCCTCTTTTAAGTTGAGTCTAACTCCCTGCTTCTTTCCATCTCTTCTTTTCATACTAGAGGCTTAACCCCCACACCAACTCCAAAATGTATTCTCCATTCACTTTCCTTTGAATTCTCTGACATTCTTTGCCTATTAGCTCATTTTTTAATTCACTCAACAAACATTTATCGAGCAGTTCTAAAGTGTCAGGTACTGGAGGGAAAAAAAATGCTTAAGAAAACTCCAGGGGATTGCAATCTGTGGAGGGGATGAGTTTGTAAACAGAAACTGTGCTGAAGAT
>PVKM010000151.1:18168-28490 GCA_004027735.1 Carollia perspicillata | reverse complement strand
GTGTGGCCCAGCTGTGGGCTGAACAAAGAGCAGCCTATGTGATGTGAGAGCCTTGAATAGAGCCCGAGATTGCATGTTTCTGTGTGCTGGAAAATGGTTGGCTCAGTGAATGCTTGGTTTCTTTCTAGCATCTTTTCCTACTAAAGAGCATAGGGCTGAAACCAGGAGGATATTTCTCTACCTTGCTGGCTTTGTTTCCTGGGCAAGATGCAATTATCATTTTCTATTCAGCTCCCAGCTAACAGAGAAGTTCCCCAGGCAAAAGCAAAAACACATCGACCAAAAAAAAAAATCATGATGCCAGAACAAAACACAAATGTCCTCTGCCCTGCTCCAGTATTTGGAAAAATGAACTTTCTGGAAAAGGGACTTGGATTCATTCTTCAACAGGCAGGCACGCTTGTGGGTTTCCACTAAGGGAAAGCTGCAAACTGTGATCATCTGTGTGTGTATTATCGTCCTGCTTGTGCATGTGTGCATCTGTGTGTCGGTGAGGGTGGGGGACTGGTTTGAAGAGGACTGCTATAGCTCAAACAGGGTGGGAATTCATTTTCGTTTGAAATCAAATGCATTCAGAGCTGGATAAAATGAAAAACTTTATTCAGCATTTTCTGAAAGAAGCCGCCCAAGGTCCCCTTTCTCAGCATCTAGGACAACAAATGCCACCGAAATCACACAGGCTATGTACATGCACACACATATGTAATTTTTAATATCCCCCACATGACCAGAATGGATTTGCTCCATTCAGTGGGAAGCCACAGCATTTATTACATCTCTTTCTCAAATAAACCTCAAAGCGAGCATTTCATCTTTCCTCATGTAATCATCACAAGGTAGAAAATGAAATTTTCCAAACCTAAAAGCATGTTGCTAAGAGCTCCAGGGCACCGCATGTCACTTCCTACTTTGATGTGTTCATGGAGGGGGCTGGGGATTGACAAAAAAATGAGAGAGGAAAGAAAAGAGAAAGAAAGATGTACTGCATCCTCCCTGAGATTTTCAAAAAGCGTGTATGTGTGTGTGTTTAACTCTTTAGGTAGTGACAAGATGGGGCTGATTAAGAGAAGACAAGGAAAGTCTCGGTGCCAGACCACTTCAGAAATGAGGTATTCCAGAAAGGCATGGAAGAACTCCTGTCAGAAGCAGGAGTGATTTCACGGCCCCTCTTGCATATTAATGAACTACAAGTAACCTCAGTTTAGTGGTGCAGATGCAACATTTCAGGAGCTGTGCCAGGATTCCGCGATAAATGCCAGCTCCAGGGGAAATACATTTCATGATAGAATTAGGAGATCAGCCATCTGAGACGTCCACACAAATCGTTCCTGCCCCCTTTGAAATGCAAGGGGGTTTCTGGGGAGCAGGGTGCTTGCTGGTGGTGTGGTGAGTGTGGGGTGAACGGGGTTATTTGTCTGAATCTGGTTCCTGTACATTCGCTCAGTTGTCAACTCTTCTGACACTGCATATTTCCCCAAGCGACAAAGCCACCTGCCTAAAGGTCAAGCACAGGTGAATTGATTAACTTGTTACCTATTTGTCTGGTGCGATTTAAAAAAAAAACTGTTTAAATGTATAATCCTGCCTGCTTTAAAAACATAACCGCCCCCTTTCCTTTTTGCCTTTTCTCCTCCCTGCTGCAACTGCCTGTCAGGTGCTTTTCTTTCTCAACTTCTTGCAACCTGTGGTTGTATTTTCAGACTGAAGACAGCTCTCAGCCATTCTCTTTTCTTCCAGGGCTCCTCCGGAATTCGCTCGATTCACACCCCCCTTGTTCACTCGTTCCCCTTTGCCCCAATTCGCATAGTGCAACCGTCACTGTCGTCTGTGCTCACCATCTGTTTCTCAAATTCCTATGATACAGAAATCACATGACAGTTTGAGGTGCAGCCATTTCAATATTGCAAGGTTTTGCTTGGCAGGATTTGGAAGTGATGGCTGTGTGGTTCTGCCTGATGAAACTGACCAGCTAACATGGTGTGATAGCTAGCTAGCTCTCGGGAAAGGGCCTTCAGAAGCCCTTTTATCAGGTGCCCAGTAAATCAGATGTTTTTGTGAGACTAAAAACGGAGGATAAAGTCACAGCCTTCATTTTCAGCTGAGACCCAGGCTAGACTGCAGCCAAGAAGAGAAAACATAGACAGAGCAGTGGTCTGTGCTGTCATGTAAGAAAATAACACACATCAGATCTGACATAATTGTTCTCTCAGTAAACTCCTGCCACAATAATGCTACAGCCTAAAACACTCCGAGATTCAACAGCCTAATGCAACAATTATTCATTCTTGCTCACGGGCCCAGGTCAGTTGGGAGCTGGCTGACCCAGGCTGGGCCTCCTCCCTGAACTTGCCTCCAAGCTACAGATTAGGTCCAAGTTTGTTCCACGTCTGTCATCCTCTTGGACCAGTGGACTACCTGGTTTACCTGGTTTGTGTTCATATGGTGATGGCAGAAGTGCAAGAGGATAGAACCAACTGTGCTTGTGTCACACATGCTAACATTCCATTTGGCAAAACAGTTCACGTGACCAAGCTCAAAGTCAAGGGCAGGGAAGGGTAAGCCACATGCTTAAGCCCAGGTTCAATGGGAGTCAGAAAGTATACTCCTCCCATGAAGGTAGAGAAGGAGTGAAAATAATTAAATAATAACAGAATTGACGACATTTACTGCTGTGGACATATGGGTACCCTCCCAACTACTCGTTCCTTCTTTTGGTAGCAACTTTAATTTCATTCTAGTACTCAATTCCTTAGCCATTATGCCCTTTGGAGAAATGAATGCTCCACCAGGTTCTAGAGACTGGGTATGTAGAACATAAATCTATCCTCTGGTCACAATGATTGGTTTAAGAATACCCATGTGATCCAATTTGGACCAATAAGAATGAATGACAAATTTGTTAGGAATGCCTGAAAAATAAACTCCTTATGCTTTGAGAAATGCTAAGATACTAGAAGATATGACCTAAAGAGTGTGGTATACAACTGAGCCTTTTGCAACTGCAGAGGTGTGAGGATAAAGCTGGCATGTGGAAGAGGACATATGTGACAGAATTGTGGGAAAATCAACCCATCACTTGATCAGTCCCAATCTAAAGCCTATATATACTATTTCAGGAGTTTTTACTTAGGTCAGCTAATGGCCTTATTATTTATTGAGTTTTCAAACTATTTGCAACTGACACTATTTTAGTGGATTTTCTCTCTGCATGACTTTGAGATATCAGGGTGTGTGCATCTGTGTGGTATGAGGTTGAATCATTTGGGCCTCAGATTCCTAATCCACAATATGGGAGTAAGTGTCGTTCCCAGATAATAACGCAGCAATGCATGTCACGGCCTTAGCAAACAGGGACAGCCATCCCACACATTACTGTAGGCTGTTCCCCAGTTGAGGGAGCAAGAGGGGGTTGAAATCAATTCACCAAGTCTGCTGTGTGTGGAACTGCTTCTACCAAGAAAGGATGTCTTTTCCTAATGTTCCCCAAACTCATGGGCTAGCAGGGGCACTGGTAGAAGATGTTCACCAAATATGAGCTCTTTCCTTTTCCCTTCTAAGGTCATTAGCTCTTTTTAGTTAAAAGATGGAAAGAATCAACTGTTCTATTGCTCAGGAACAGGACCCTTAAGAAATACTATTTTTTATTATTTCTCCCTTGAAAAGCAGTCAATTTCTCCCTTATTCTGTGGTCACTTCTCTTCCCTATTCCTGTCCTGAAGTTCATTTCCTTTCTCTCTTTGCATATTCGTACACTAGCCTCCTCCATCTGCTCCCTCCCATTTCTCTCTCCCCCAGCCTCTGCTGATGTTTGTCTCCCTGTCTCACTCCAGGGGAGGACTTCTGAGGACGCGGCCTTTTCAGCCTCAGCCTCTCTTCCTGTAAGAGCTAACGCCTGTTCTCTTACAGCAGCATTTCTGGAATGAGACATACCTGAAAACAAGTCCTGTCTCTACGACTTGGGACATACTAAAGTCTCTGGGCCTCTTGTCCTCCTCTGTAGAATTGGTTTAACTCAGGGCCGTTGTGGAGGACTAAATGAGGTCATGAATGTCAATGTCTGACACCACTTAATCAACCAATAAACTATAGCTTCGTCATCCTTCCAGATTCATTAAATAAGGGTATGGCTTATTTAATGCCTGGCACAGAATATGTACTGAACATTTAGCATACATCACTCACTTCTGATTTAAATAGAACAAGTACTGATACCATCATTTTCCTGTCTTAGCTTTTCTCTCTGTAAACAAGTCTTTCCCTAATTGTTTGAGTATGTGACACATCTCTTGTCCAAACATGGACAGAGAATACAGGGCTAAACTCTTTAGTTCATGGTTAACTGAGAGAATTTTGGAAAAGCTTTCTGCATGCCATTAGGCAGATGGTTGGCCCACATATATTTCAACAACACAAATTAATATAAAACATATTCATGTGTGTATTAATTAATGCTAATGTATTCACTAGAGATTCAGATGATGGGCTGCCCATCCTGACACCTCCCTCCTAATTCATTCACCCTAAAGAGACTGAATCTTGCTTAATTGCAGGCTCTAGCAAGTACATACAGTGTAAATTTGAGGGCTGCTTTTCTTCCACACTCCCTATGGCCACCTGCTGGCTATCTAAAAATTCCTCTAACTGTTGAAGAAAACCCTTTCATATTGTAATTAGGTGAGGGAAGAAATGTTAGCCAAATACAAGGCTAAAGTAGTACTTGAGTATAAAGGAATTTCTGTCTCAGAGAAATCACATGAAAACCAGGTATGAGAGTAAAGTAGTCATACCCGAAGAAGATGCTGAAAATTAAGAAGTTGCTTGGGTAGGAGAAAGCCCCAGAAAGGGAAGTCAGGGTGAAACTGGCCAGCACATGGATCTTTAAAAATTGCCCAGAGTCAGATTTTCTGTCTTGAAATGGAAGCTGTATTCTGAGAAATTTTTTTGTGGAGTAGTACGACACAATTCAGATGAGGTTGAATTTTAAGGTTGTTTTTGAGACTGTTTTCTTAAACTAAGTTGCTTTCAATGGAGGAGCATTTTCCCCAGGAAATTATTTAGTGCTGGACCTTGAATGCAGAGTTTAGAGACTAAGAAGTTCTCTGCCTTCAAGGAGTTTATAATCAAATTTGGGTGACTATGGAATAAGATAAGACAAATGTCAAATACAAATATATCTATCATCCTACTTTCCATTGGAAACAGTGACTGTTAGGATGGTCATTGGCATGGGCTATGAAAGAATTCACAAAAATAAGAAAAAGCAGAGAGTAAAGGTTTTTATTTTTACTTTCCCAAGGGAGGGAACAGGCAGGTGTGGAGATACGCTCTAGCCCTGAGGTGGTAGGGCTCTGTGCTTTTATTGGTGATGGGGCAGTTGTAGAGCAGGATGTTTCAGTTGCGCAGCAATTTGTTTTGATGTTATCTTTGGGTGCAGGTTCCAGTTGTCCTGGCATCATGGTCTGGAATGTCCTCTTTCCTAAGTTCCTGGAGCCTCTGTGCCTTCAGGACACTTCCAATACTTTTCTAGTCCGGAGGATAAAGGCTCATAAAACACTTAGGGTCGGTCATGAGTTATGCGGTCCTGCCAGTTCTGGGAAAGAGGGCCTGAGAAAGTGGCTTTTGGCCCATTAGTAACTTCTGTTACTGGGAGGTAACCAGTTAAAGAGAAACCCCAGCCTAAACCTGGAGAAGTGTCACTCTGCTTTCTTCCTCCCTATTGTCATTTCTGTATAAAAACTGGAAGATTTTTCATTCTAGAAAAAACAGCATATAGAATGCATGAAAGAAGAATGCAGATCAGATATGGAATAGATACCATGGGAACAAACCAATGAGAGGAGCAAAATAAGTGCTTACATTTTCCTGCTGGGCAATTCCAAAGCCCTTACCAAAGTGTCATTACGAGGATCCTGTGAGGGCCTCAAGGCAGTAGTAGAGTCCAGGTTTCTATTTACAATGGTTTCTGCTTCCGTAAAATGAGCTTGAAGGAAATTGCCATTGTGGTAGAATCTCCAAGATAGCCCCCTAAGTTCCGCACCTCCTGACTGATATTCATGACCTCGGGTAACTCCTCTTCACTATGAGCTTGATCTGGTGACGCTAATGACTAGACTATGACAGGCAGCAGTGATGAAATGTCACTTAGGAGATTTAGTTACAAAAACATTGTGGCTTCTGTCTCAAGGACTCTCTCTCAGATACTCTCACTCTGGTGGAAGAAAGTTGCCCATTTGGGGAAGAACTGATATCTCTGGTCCCTAGCCAGAGGCTCTGAAGCTGGTCAACAGCTATGTGAGAGAGCTCGGAAGCAGATCTTTCCCAGCTGGGTCTTGAGATGACTGCATCTTGCATGACCTTGAGCTAGAGGCACTCAACTAAGTCACATTGGGATTCTTGATCCACAGCAACTGTGAGATACTAAACATTTGTGGGTTTTTAGCAGCTGAGTTTTAGGGTAATTTGTTAGGCAGCAACAAATAACTAATACAATTGCCTTTTGGTCTTTATAAACGGTGCTTTTTTTTTTTTTTTTTGCTTGCAAAACTAAAATACGATTATTACTAGAACAGAAAAACAAAGAAAACAAAAAACACCCCAAAAAGTGTAACCAAGAGGTTTCCAATAATATTCTCTACATAGTAGACAGAGTAAGCCATTTAAAGTGTGAATCATATCAATCAATCCCCTGTTCACAAAACATTTAATGGCATCCCATTACGTTTGTAATGTAATCCAAAGTTCCTATAGTGGCCTCCAAGGCCCCCTGCTGCTCCTCTGCCCAATTACGCCTGCTCTTCCCTAGCTCACTGAGCTCCAGCAGAAGTGACCTCTTGCTGCTTATCAAGTCTGTCCTGTGCGCTTTTTTTTGACATATAGAAGTTGTATATATTTAAGGTATACTGATGATATTTTTTATATATGTACACATTGTAAAACGCTCACTGCAATCAAAGTAATTAACATATCCTTCATCTCTCATGGTTGCCATTTTGTGTGTGTGTGCATGTGTGCATGTGTGGTAAAAACACTTGAGATCCACCTGCTTAGAAAACTTTGAGTATATGTTATTAGTAGCTATCGTTACCACGCCATGTACAGAGCTTATTCATCTTATAACTGAAAGTTTCTACCCTTTGATTGATATCTTCCCTTTTTCCTCACCCTCCCCAGCCTCTGGTAACCACCATTCTACTCTCTGTCACTAGGAGTCTGGTTTTATTTTTAGATTCCACACATATTAGTGGGATCATGTGATATTTGTCATTCTGTGTCTGGCTTATTTCACTTAATACAATGTCCTTCATGTTGTGACAAATATCTGATAAGGAGTTAATATCCCACCTGTGTAAGGAATTCATACAACTCAATAGCAAAATAAAACAAAACAAAAAACAAACAATACCCCTATCCCCAAGAATAACCAGATTGAAGAATGGGCAAATCACTTAAACTAAATCACTTAAACAGACATTTTTCTAATGTATACATACAAATCACCAACAGGTACATGAAAAGGTGTTCAACATACCACTCATCAGGAAATGCAAATCAAAACCACAACATATCACCTCACATCCGTTAGGATGGCTATCATCAAAAAGACAAAAGATAGACCTGGCTGATGTAGCTCAGTGGATTGAACACGGGCCTGCAAACCAAAGGATTATGGTTCGATTTTCAGTCAAGGCATATGCCTGGGTTGCAGGCCAGTTCCCAGCAGGGGACGCACAAAAGGCAACCATACATTGATATTGCTCTCCCTTTCTCCTTCCCTTCCCCTCTAAAGATAAATAAATAACATTAAAAATTTTTTTAAAAAGACAAAATATAGCCCTGGCTGGGTGGCTCAGTTAGTTGGAGCATCATCTGGTACACCAAAAGGCTGTGGGTTTGATTCCTAGTCAGGGCGCGTACCTATGTGGCGGGTTCAATTCATTGTCAGGATGCATATGGGAGGCAGCCATATGCATGCAGCAATGTTTCTCTCTCACATTGATGTTTTTTTCTCTCTCTCTTTCCCTTCCTGTCTCTCTAAGAAAATCAATGAACATATCTTCAGGTGATGATTCAAAAAAAGGCAAGAGACAATATGTATTGGTGAGGATGCAGAGAAAAAGGACCCCTTTGCTGTTGGTGGAAATGTAAACTGGTATAATTATTATGAAGAAGAGTATGGAGGTTCCTCAAAAAATTAAAACTAGAACTACTGCACAATCCAGCAATTCCACTTCTGAGAATACAGGGTCCAGCAGAAATAAGGCCTGCTTGAGTGTGGTTTTTAGGGTAATAAGAAGGGTGTACTAATGTATAGATTTAACTTGAACATTTCACCTAAAATGTCATATGGTGTGCTTGAGTGTAATACTGTTATGTTACAGAATTACATGCTTATGATTCTGTAATAAAAGGTTTTGTAATAAATAAGAGGTGTTATTTATGCTGGATCCTGTATATTCAAAGGAAATAAAATCACTCTCTTGGAGAGATATCTGCATGCCCATGTTCACTGCAGCATTATTTGTAGTAGCTAAAATATGGAAACAACCTAAATGTCCATCAACAAATGCATGGATAAACAAAATGTGGTATGTATACACATGGAATATTATTCAGGCCTTAAAAAAGAAGGAAATTCTGTTGTTTTCAATAATATGCCCTCATGCTCTTGCTTCAGGGTCATGTGCTTGCTGGGGTTTTTTTCTGAAATGCTCGTCCTCCAACATTCATCTTTCAAAAGTGGTCTCCTTAGGTCTCTGGTTAAATGTCACTCCATAGAGACATGTTCTTGGGATATCCCATCAAAACGGTCCCCTTTACCCTCTCTCCCCCTGCTTCCTTCCTCTTCAGAGCATTATATTGTGTTATTTCCTGTCACTTTTTGCCTGATTATCTGTCTCTCCCCCACTAGGATGTTGTTTCTATAGATGCAGGGGTTTTGTTTGGTCACTGCTGCACCTCAGTTCAATAAATATTTGCAAAAGAATGCTATGGTTTCTCATGGTGCTCCTTTTCATTCTGCAATTCTCCTTCGCTTTTCCTTCCACTGCACGCTTTTCACATTTTAAAAATTTAAGTTTTAATGGACTTCCGGCCAAGATGGAGGCATAGGTAGACACACTGTGCCTCCTTGCATGACCAAAAGGAGGACAACAACAATTTAAAAACAAACAACAAACAGAACTGACAGAAAATCAAACTGTATGGAGTCTGACAACCAAGGAATTAAAGAAGACACATTCATCCAGACCAGCAGAAGAGGTGGAGTTGGGATGGAGAGGACTTGAAGCAAGGCTGCAGCTGCTCAGAAAGGCAGGGGCTGGTGGACCATGGTCCCACATTCGTGCACAGATAAACCAGGTGAAACAAAGAGGGAGTGGGATGAACCGCACAACCCAGAGTCCCAGCACAGAGAAAAAAGCCTCAAACTACTGATTGAAAACACCTGTGGGGGTTGAGGTGCCGGTAGAAACTCCTAGCCTCAGAAGAGAGTTTGTTAGAGAAACTCGCAGGGGTCTAGAATGTACACAAACCCACCCACATAGGAATCAGCACCAGAACAGCCCAACGTGCTTGGGGGAAGTAGGGAAAGTGACTGAAATCCAGCAGAGAGCAGACTAAGTGCCATTGTTCTCTCTCGGACCCCTTCCCCACATACAGTGTCACAACCCAGCAACGTGGGTTACCCTGCCCTGGTGAACACCTAAGGTTCTGCCCCTCACTACGTAACAGGTGCAACAAGACAAAAAAAAAAAAAAAACAATGGCCCAAATGAAAGAATAGATCAAAGCTCCAGAAAAAATACAACTAAGCAACGAAGAGATAGCCAACCTATCAGATGCACAGTTCAAAACACTGGTGATCAGGATGCTCACAGAATTGGTTGAATTTGGTCACAAATTAGATGAAAAAATGAAGGCTACGCTAAGTGAAATAAAGGAAAATGTACAAGGAATCAATAGTGATGGGAAGGAAACTGGGACTCAAATCACCAGCGTGGACCAGAAGGAAGAAAGAAACATCCAATCAGAAAAGAATAAAGAAACGAGAATTCAAAAAAATGAGGAAAGGCTTAGGAACCTCCAGGACATCTTTAAATGTTCCAACATCTGAATTATAAGGGTACCAGAAGGGGAAGAGGAATATCAACAAGTGGAAAACTTATTTTAATGAATAATAAAGGAGAACTTCCCCAATCTGGCAAAGGAAATAGACTTCCAGAAAGTCCATGAATTTCAGAGAGTCCCAAAGAAGTTGGACCCAAGGAGGAACACACCAAGGCACATCATAATTACATTAGCCAAGATTAAAATGAAGGAGAGAAT
>PVKM010000151.1:0-18068 GCA_004027735.1 Carollia perspicillata | reverse complement strand
GTCAAGTTCAAGGAATTCATCATCGCCAAGCCCTTATTATATGAAATGGTAAAGGGATTTATCTAAGAAAAAGAAGATAAAAAATATGTACAGTAAAATGATAGTAAACTCACAATTATTAACAATCACACCCAAAACAAAAACAAAAACAAACTAAGAAAACAACTAGAACAGGAACAGAACCACAGAAATGGAGATCACATGGAGGGTTAACAACAGGGGAGTGGGAGGAGAGAGAGGGAGAAAAGGTACAGAGAATAAGTAGCATAGATGGTAGGTAGAAAATAGACAGGGGGAAGGTATAAGAATAGTATGGGAAAAGTAGAAGCCAAAGAACTTATATGTATGACACATGGACATGAACTAAAGCATAAGAATGTGGGTGGGAGGGGGTGTGCAGGGTGGAGGGGAGTGAAGGGGAGAAAATGGGACAATTGTAATAGCATAATCAATAAAATATATTACCAATTAAAAATAAAAATAAAACTTAAAAAATTAAGTTTTACAAGCATAGAATAAAACATAACTTTAAAAGACAAAACTACATAATGTCCAGATTTTCTAAATTCTTAAAACAAAATTTTACCGTCATATTTTATCATAGGGGTGGTAATCTGAACACAGAGGGGCACACCAAATCCAGCCATGCTCTCTGTGTTCCAGTTCCTTCACCCTGAACATGCAGATGTTGCAGAGAGCACGGAAGGAAACAAGGCAAGTAATTCACTTCACACGGGGTATGCAGTGAGGAGTCAATGTATGTCAGAGAAACAGGAACCTCATCTCAGAAGTTTTGGTGAGTACTGTAAATGAAGATATTTATGGTTTCCTGGAAGGAGTGGATTTACAAAACGGGACACATGTGGCAAAGCTCTTGCCCACTCACCTCCTCACATCTTCTTTTCCCCTTGTTTGCTTCCCATACCGCCCTCACTGATATAATTTTTCTTCTTCCTTTTTTTCCAAGCTCCTTTAGATGTAGTGCCCCCCTACCCCACACACTTGTGGGGTATCAACCCCCATACATAGCTCAGTAATTCACACTGATGAAAGTATTTGAGGGTGGAGGAGGAAGACATGAAGGACAAAAAAGAAATATGACCAGAATTTTCCTGGGATAGAGTCAGGGTTACTGGAGTGAGAGAAAGAAAAAGACAGTGAAAACACACATATTAGCATGCTTTTGCCTATCGCAGATTCAACTGTAATGTATTTAACACTTCCTAATTATTAGACACTTAGTTCCAGAGCTTTTACTATTTCACATATTGCTGTGCTGAACATGTTTATGTCTCAAAATTCTGATTGTTTCTCTAGGATGGTATATTAGCTGGAGTTCTGAAAGGAAACAGAAGGCACCCATAAATGGACTAACGAAAGACTATTTAGAAAAGTGTGGGCAGAATTATCAGAGGCTAGTAAGAGCTGGTGACCAGCTGGGAGCTGTCCGAGAGGGAGCAGTGGTGGAAACTGAGAGACAGAAGTGGAACTGACACTGTGGAGGTGGCCAGACCTGCTGGGGACAGCCTCTCAGTGGGAGCAGTGGCCCACACTAGGGGAATTCAGCCCCTTCTAACCTGTGCCCTTGTGGGGACTGTGGGGGCAGGGCACTATATACTCCACTTTTCACTCCCCCGTTTTCTGATTGCCAGCTGCTGGTGCTTTCCATTGGACGGATCCAGGCAGAAGTCAGAATACAAGGGAGACCATAATGTAGGGGAAAGAAGGTGGAGGATGAATCTGGAGGACCTACTGGAGAATATCCATTGAAAAGGTCTTCCAGAAGTAAAGTTTCTAGGTCAAAGGGTATGCTTAGGTTTAAAATGCTTCAATATATTACCTTAGATATTATTATATTACTATTATTTTTTAAACACAGTCTTACCATCTGTGGTAGAGACTTCTACATGTTCACCAAAATCTATTTCCTTTTCTCCTCTAGAACACAAAACAGACGATATTTCATTGCCTTTTTTGCAGTTAGGCGGTAGCCATGGGACTGAGTTCTGGCCAATGGGTTGTGGGTATAAGTGATATAGCCTATCCTAGGTGCAGACCATAAAAACTCCCTGTGAACAATCCCCCATGCTCCTTTTGTTTGGGTCCAGGTTGAATAAAAAAAATAACATAGTATCTTGGCAATCACTTATTAAAGATGGCAGAACCACAAGGTAGCAGATGCTTGGGTCTTGCTGTTTAGAGGGGGGCTACCCGGGACACACGCACTTGTCTGTGATGTTGGGGAGCACTAAAGTTGTGTATTGTTATGTGACCGTAGCAGACACTTCTCATACCACTCTCACATTCTCATGTTTCCTCAACCCACTTGGGATTTCCGTTGCCGCTGAGGGAAGGGTACTATGATAACTTGGACAGATTTTTTAAAAAGATTTTATTTATTTATTTTTAGATGGAGGGGAAGGGAAGGAGAAAGAGAGAGAGAGAAACATCACTGTGTGGTGGCCTTTTGTGCACCCCCTACTGGGAACCTGGCCCACAACCCAGGCATGTACCCTGATTGAAAATCAAATCAGTGACCCATTGGTTCACAGGTCGACATGTAATCCACTGAGCCACACCAGCCAGGGCTGGACAGATCTTTGTGTTGGCCATATCCTACTTGAAATGGACATTGAGCATCTTTCTACTTTTTGTCTCTAGGGTATTCCTCATCCCTGCAGGAATCTGCTTGGCCTGCACACAAGCAAATGCATCATGGACAAGCAAGAGTATTAACATCCCCAGGAACAACCCTCAACCAGTAGGGGGCAGCAGTGGGGTGGATAAATGCTCCACTGTGCATCCACTAGGAAGACAATTCCAGGTGGTATTCTGTATTCTTCTCAGGAATCCAAGCAGAATTAAGCCCATGTTTTCATTCTTTCCTGTCTCCCTCTGCTCACTCTTTCATTCTTGCCTCCTGGGATCACTTTCCAAATAAACCACCAGCACTCAAGCCCTTGAAGGCTTTTGCTTTAGGGAAACCCAAACTTAGCCATTGATATTTATGATTTATCCATTGCAATACCCCGAGGTATTTTAAGAAATAAATTAGATGATATAATTAAGTGGGATGCTGAGTTGGAATAGTATTTTAACTATGGGGCATTGTCTAGAGAGCAGGGAGGGGTAGTGAGGAAACTGATATTGGAGACTGAGAAAGAAAGGAGGCATATACCGTGTCAGAACACGCGGTAAAACTGTTTTCCAAGGTGAGCTGTGGGACTGACACTGTCACTTGAGAGAAAGTGGTCGCCAAAAATTAAAGTAATGGACTGTGTTGGCTTCCATTTTCTACTTATTGCAAATTATTGCAAAAAAGAGATAGCCATGAATGAATTGATAAAAATGTGGTATGCACACACACTGGAAAATTACTCACCCTTTGAAAGAAAGGAAATTCTGACGCATGCTACCACATGGGTGAACTTTGAAGACATTATGCTACATGAAATAAGCCGTCACCGAAGGGCGGATACTGTCTGGTTCCATGTATATGGAGTAGGCATGGTAGTGAAATTCATAGAGAAAGACAGTAAATCATGGTTGCAAGGGGTGAGAGGAGGGAGAACAGGGAGTTAGTGTGGGATGGGTACAGAGTTTCCGTTGGGGAAGACAAAAGGAGTTCTGTGGATGGTGGTGATGGTGGATGAGCAACAGTGTGAATGTACTTAATACCGCTGAATGGTACATTTAGAAACAGATAAAATGGTAAATTTTATGTTATCAATATTTTACTACAATAACTAAAAAGGAGATACTCTCAGGGTAGATTTGACCAGTCTATAAGTGGGATAAAAGGGATTAGAAAATCAGAAGTTTAGAGCACCAACAGCTGGAAAAGCTGTTTGCTTCTAGCCCCAGTGAGTATGAGCTAAGCATGGAAAAGGATTTCTGCAACAAAGGCCCAATTAAACGCAGCCCTGTGGTAAACATCAGCACAGAGGCTGGCCTTCTCAACCCCATCCTAAGTCTTGATAGCTTCAGGAAAGCCTACGTTTGTCTAAGGTAAGAGAAGTATGGGTGGTAATTAAGCAAAGAAATAAGCCAGGTCTGAAACTAACATCCAGGAAAAAGCTCTGAGTGTGGTTACTGATACATGAAACTAAATAAAACCAAATATGTCAGAAGCAGACCAAATCTTTTAGGGCAACCAAACCACAAGCCTAGCTATTTGAGGCTTTGGACAACTTTCAGGCCTCCAAACTTGTACCAGCTTGAAGGGTGTCAGGAAAAATGTATTATCCCCGGGGAGGGTTTTCTCCTCGGGAAGGACTTCGAAAATGGACAAGAGGAATTTCTCTGAAGGCAGAACCAGTGGCCAGGAGCAATGGGTGAGAGAGTTGCTTCCAGAGAGCAGAATCAGGGTCTAAGCGAGGACCAGCCTTCCACGCAGGGCAGATCACTGTGAACATCAGCCCATCAGAATTACGTACTGCCAGACATCAGATTCTGAGGTGTCGTCCCATTCCTCCACTGCCTGTATGGGAATATTTATTGCTTTTATCTTCTTCCTATCCCACCACTGAGTGGACATGTTGGAATGAGATGCAGGAGAAGATGATTTGTCTTTTTAATTCAAAGGCTGCTGGATCACAAGGGGCAATGTCTTGGCCCATGGCATGGACCCTGCATATTCTGGAGATGCAGGGCTTTCAGATGGATGCAGTGTCTGGTTGGGACTTTTGAGTTGTCTCTAAATGTTGTCTCTGAGGAAGGACAAGTGTGTTTTATGTGTGGGAATGAGAGTAAATAGCACTTAGTGATCAGAAGAATACATGTGGTCAAGACTTTGATGTGTTTCCCACTGGGCGCACAACTAGACTACATTTCCCAGCTTCTCTTGCACCTTAACATGGCCTAGTGACTGAGATCTGGCCAATGGGATGTGGGCAAAAGTGAGGTATGGGACTTCGAGGCATGACCCATACAGTCCTCTCAGGAGGACATCATTTCTCCTTCTGGAATGCTGAGATGGGCACAACAACCAGGAAACACTGGGGAGTTACTTGTTGAAGATGACAGAGGCACAAAGTGGAGAGGGTCTGGGCCTCTGCATCCTACCTGAAGGAACTGTACCCAATCATAAACAACCTCAGAGGAGTATGATACAAGCAAGAAATAACTTTTGCTGTGACACATCACTGTTTATTTTTTTACTACATTAGGAGCTAGAGTTACCTCCACTAACATGCTATTAAAAAGGTAACATATGCTGACTATAGATAATTCTGTGAATTCAGAAAATAAATGGTAAAAATCCACCCTTACTTTTCCACTCCCAATGTTAACTGTTTTTTAAAAACCCTCACCCTAGGACATGCTTATTGATTTTGGAGATAAGGAAAGGGAGGAGATAGAGAGGGGAAAAAAGAGTGATGTGAGAGAGAAACATCGATTGGTTGTCTCTTGTACATGCCCAGACAGGGATGGAACCTACAACCTAGGCATGTGCCTTGACTGGGATTTGAACCTGCAACCTTTTGGTTTATGGGATGATGCTCCAAGCACCTGAGCCATACTTGTCAAGGTTTAACCACTTTTATAGCAGTTTTTCTCAGTGCTGTTTTTTCTATGCATTTGTTTTTCATAAAAACATTTATCAGTGTTAGGTGGAAATATTATGAAGAATGTTTGGTGACAGAAAATATTTCTGAATCCAAATCTTTAATTGCTCAGATCACTCAACATGTGTTTTTAAAATATAAACTCTAAAGTTGCTTAAAATCATTAGCAATAAAAATGGACTTTAAGATATTTTTCTTATCTTACTCATATTCATAAATTTCATGAAGCAAGGAATTCTCTATTATTTCACCATTTCACCTTCAGTGTATAACACAATGTCTGACAAATAGAGGCACTTAATATCTATCTGTTGAATAAATTGAAACATGAGTGAATGAATGTAATTCTGCTTTAATGTAATGGGAAATAGTTGTTAATTAATCACCCTAGCAGTATCTAAACCATGTAAATAGTTTAGCCATTTTGGAAGGACTATACTCGCAATTTTACTCACACATCAAATATGCTGAGATAAACCCTCTGAAGGTGAAAGGAAGAATATAGCTAATGAAAACGTTTCTTTTTCCTGGGAAAGGAGCAGACATGGAAATAAGAATAGCTGAACACAGGGCCACACCCTTGCCCCAGGCCATACGACCTACCTGACCGACAATAAGCGAATATAATCAAAATGAATTCTGGAGTTTATAGGCTAAACAGGAAGGGATGGTCTTCAGTTCCCTTTATACCGTGAATTCTCCATTCCAGAATTCCTAATATGACTTCGCTTCTCCATGAAGTAGAGTGGATACTCAAGTAAAAAATATGTTAAAATCCTTGCAAATCTGCGAACTTTTTCTCCTTAAAGACAGAGACAATTGGGGAAAAGTCTTAGGTCACAACCTTTTCATGCTCCCATGAATTCTTGCATGTAATGTTTCAGAAAAGTTTGAGGTCAACCTGATGTTTTTCTCCTTTGATAATTCCTATTTTTAATTTTTCTTATATTGTACTTTGAGGTTTTTCTTTACATTTGAAATTCAAAAATTTTGCCAAAATTTTTCTAAGTGTGGATTTGCCAGTTCTCATAAAATGTGATGCGGTGAGCCCTTTCAGCTGGCACATTTGTCTTTTTTCATTCAGACAGGTTCCTTCAGTTATCTTAATCACAGATTACTTGCGTGTGTCTGCCTCACTCCAATGGCCTCCTAAAACCAGAGACTCTGCCTTAGTGACATTTATATCTTCAGCCCTTGGTAAATAGTAGATATGCAGTGATGGGTTACTAAAGTAATGAACATTTGAGTTGTCTGGAAAAATCCTTAGTAAAGGAAATATCCATTCTTTGATCGAATGATGTTTTATGGCATTTGACTTCCACATGATTTCTTAGATCTACATGGACTGCGATTATTGAGCATTTCTTTAGTGAAACTTTGGCCAGGTGATTTGCTTCAGGCGATGGGACATTAGTAGGTATGATGCCTGCAGAAACCTGAAGAGCGCTTGCACTTTGGGGCTTGCTCTCTCCAGAGGCCTCGGGAACCCTGAGACGGCCATGTGAAAGGGGAGCTAGCCTACTAGAAGATGCAATGTCACATGGAGCAATGATGAGCTACTTCCCCTTAGATGCCACCTTCACCCCTCCAGACCACCTAATCTACCAACTGCCAGACATCAGAGAGAGACCATCTTTGACCATGGGGGTTCAAACAAACTCAATCAGGCCAGAAGAACCTCCCACTGACACACACAATTGCAAGAGAAATTGAAATATTTGTTGTTTCAGGTCACTGAGTTTTGGGCTGATTTGTTATGCAGCCAAAGCTAATTGATACAGGAATCCACTGAATTGTTTGAATTAACAGGATGATATTAACTGACTTACATTTTAAAGGCTAACACTGGCTGCTCTGTGGATAATATATTCCTGGGTGGCAGGGCCAAGAATGGAAACAGAGCAGTTAGGAGGCTATTGCAATAATCCAATTGAGAGATTTACTGGGTCTGATCCAGGGTGATGGCAGATCTCTCTTGAGAGACAGAGAATTGAATACACTTAGGATATAGTTTGAGGAAAAATTGGTTTTGAGGGATTGCTTCTTTTTTTCTCCAGAGGGGCCGGGAATCAGTTAAAAACCCTGGAATGAGAACCAGACTTACAACAGATTTCTTGAGAGAGCTATACAGAATTCTAGAAGACAACAGAGCAATGCCTTCCAATTTTAAGTGGGAATGATTCTCAACCTAGAATTCTACACTTAACTAAACTATCAATCAAATGTGATGACAAATACAAACATTTCCTAACATGCAAAGACTCAGTACATTTACCTTCCAGGCATACTTTCTAAGAAATTAATTAAGGAATTAAAAGTTTATAAAACAATAAATGTGGAAGATGTAAGCCATAAGAAAATTTTGGAACCAACCCCAAAAGTCTATCCCAGATACTGGCTGGGGACACTTGCCCTCCACTGATCCTGTATACTCTCCTCTGTACCGCAGGGATTGGGAACCTGAAAACTACCGTTTGAGACTTCATTGACAGTGGGCTTCTGGTTCATTTCATCCAAAGGGAGGATTCTGAATGAAAGTAAAAGATGGGGAAGGTAGAAGACCTTGTAATTCTGGCAGTGACTTCAGTAGCTTTAACACAAGTACAGCAGCCACACTGGTCAAACTTCCAACAGCATCCCTAGAGCATCAGGGCCCGGGGGCTATGGGCTTCTTGGTGGTAGACGGGAGTGTGGCTTCAGGAGTTCCTGCAAAGTTGGTGGTGGTGTACTGTGGTCCCTGTCCCTGGGTAATAGCACCTTCTTCCTTCTGCTCTTTCTGTCCTGCTAGCCCTTTAATAATGAATTACTGCTAGAGGTAATTCATTCCTCTCTGCTTTAATTATCTAAAGTGTTTTTTTTTTTCTTTTTGGCCTGGATGCTGAATGATACTGAGTCCAATGAAATAAAATCATATGCTGAAAGACATTTCAACAGGCCTTGAAAGCAACTGATATGTTATATATATAAAGTGAACCAGCTCTAAGAATATCCTCAAGAAGAAGAATGGGATAATTTCTAAGCATTAGAAAGAAAGCTTTAAGGAGTACAATAAAGAAACCATGCATTTCTTTTCTGAAAAAGAAAATATGATTACAAACTCCAGGAAAAACAAAAGCCTAATGAGAAAGACCTGGTACAAATATGAAGCAAACTGAAATGCACCATGCTTTTGAGACTTCGATGCAGGAGAAGAGATTCTACTGACCTAGATTCCAGAATCATTCTTCTTTGTGTGGTATAGTGGTCATCTTCTTACACTCATGAAGAAATGAAATGTAATCCTAGAAATACTTTGTTCTATGTGAGTAAACAAAAAAATTGTCATTTCTTCTCTAGAGATCAATCCATTAGAAAGATAAAACACCTACACATATGGTTATGGTTATAGAGTGTAATGCTAATGTAAGTAAGTACCTGAAGACAGGAATTGGGGTTTAGAAGGTCAGAAATTTGGACAGGGACATCTTCATCTTACATGTAGAGAGAGTCAAGAAAAACTAAAACAGATGAAATGAGACATAAAATGTCTTAGTATATCATTTAATGCTATAAAATATTACTAGAAGTAATAATAGTAACAGTACTATAAAATTTTGGAGTAGGAAAGGGTAACTAAGTGAGCTAAATTCTTATCTTTTTTTATGAGAAGTCAATGAATATTTTTTAAAATCAAAGAATCCAGTTATTTGCATATTATTTAAAGCATTTAGGAAAATGGTCTTCTAGGTGGCAGAATTCAGGTTGGGCAGGGGTAGAATGTGGCTTCTATTTTATTAATACTCTTCTACACTATTTTAATGATCAAGTATTACCTCGATAAAAGAAATTTTAAAAAGAACACTGCATCAGGAAAGGAGAATATAGCCTGATAATATTTTTATTTATGCACTTCATAATTGAATTTCATCTTCATCTATAAAATAAGGAAGTTAAATTAGATAATTTCCAGTGCCCCTGGTTGTGAAATACTGAGTATCTTTGAGGAATGAAAGACACCCCTCCTAGAAGGAGACTTTTGAATGTGCTTTTACATTCCTATATCTTGTTTCCTATCTGAGAATCACACTTAAAGATGGCCATTCGAAATGCTGAGTTTTAATCATGGCAAGTTAATTCAACAAATATTTATGATAGACCTCTGAGATTACTAGGTTCCAGAGTCGTTATTTATTAAATTAGAAAAAAATCTAAATTAGCATCATAATCATTCATACCATGTAATTAGAGGTAGGAAAAGCCTAAGTATATACTTTAAGAACAAGCCTACATACTACATATTGATTGACAAGGCCATGTTAAAAAACAACAAAGTATCCTGAGTGAAGTATTCTTTCCTGAAGTTCAGAGTGATGGAAGGAAACGTGCCTGTGTAGCACTGATAATATTTCTATATTTGTTAAAAAGTGATGCATATGAAAATATCACAAAAGGCTGATGTTTGCAACCCCGCAACTTCTGATTTTTTTCAGATTTGTTAGACATAAATTCTGCCCCCCCCCAAATAAAATCTGCATTCTACATTTTTTTTCCCACTCCCTCTTAGCAATTCCTCTGGTAGAGACCTGCCAAGTTATCTGGAGTTGTTCAGCTTGTTGGCAAGGCAGCTTTATCCATTCATTGAACCCTGCAGGCAAGGAACCTATTCCCTTTCTTCCCATCTGCCACATCTACTTTGAATCTGGTAGGTAGTGATCATCCCTTCCAAAATGAAAGCCACCCCATTTCAATCACTAGGCTGTCATAACTTTCCACTCCATAATATTATGCTCTTGCCATCAAGGGTCCTTATTCAACACAATGTGAAACAGTAGCAATATCTATAAAAGGGTTTCCCATCAACTTAGGTGCAGTCAGCTTGGGCCAGAAGCCATCTACTGACCAGATGGTTCATTGAATGCTTGCTTGCATTATCCCAGAAAACTCTTAACTCCAATCATCATAATAATTTCTGATGTAAAATATGGTAGGTGGTTGTACTTATTATCTGATCCTTACAAGAATAAGTATTGCAGCTTTGTTTCTGCAAGGGACTCTTGCCATAGTATTGTTTGCTTTTCATGCTGAGAAATTATTTCTTTCCATGCTGGGAAAATTGCTGTTTCTTTAAACACATGTTATTCTCTTTATATATATGCACATATGTTTGTGTATCTATCTATACATGTGACATTGCCCTGCAAATTCAGGGCAGTATTTGTCTCAGTCAAGTTCATTGTACTTCAGGGTCACACATGTCTCATGCAAGGCCTCCTTTTCAATACCTTCTTTTATTTACCAAGTGCTGAGAAGAAAATGAATTCCTAACACATGGCTCTGCTAAAAGATTAGCTGATTGCTGGACTTGGCTTAATTTTTTCATTTGCCATGTAGAACAAGATATATTAGCATATGGTAGGTATTTCTCTGCTGACAAAGCTTCTTAGATATCACATCTACTGTTTGGGGTTGGCATGTTTCTTGTAATAAGATTGCTACAGAAAACGTTGCTATTAACTTTGCCAGTGAACCCTGCAGGGGCAACTCTGGGAGTAGGTACTAAACTCCATAGGTTCTGTCAGTGAGGCATCTCTTCTCGAGATACATGTTGAGGATTCTTGGTCCATCCTAACCTCCCACATTCACCATACATATCAATTTTCTTCCCCTTTCACAGCACCTCTGCAATTGCTTCAGGTTCTTACTCAGCTGGCATCAGCATCAGTAGGCCTGTGCTGTTTAGTGATCGTGCAATCATCTGAGTCTCCACATCCTCAGTGGGTGACAAGCATAAATAGCAACGTTGAGAATGACAACCCTGCTGACATCTTCACCTAGAGGTGAGACTTCCTCAGTTTAGAGCAAATATCAAGCGATGAGAGTTTCAGTTCCCAAATGATACAAATTAGTCATCTCCTTCCCTACCCACAAATTTTGCAATTCACGAGCAAGCCTCACTTTGGCATGGCAGGGATATTAATTTGCGAGGCCTGGTCCAATCAGATGCTCAGTCACCTCAGGAGTCACTTGCCAACTTCTTGGGGGTTTGAGGAATCATGTTGCAGAAAGGGCCAAAGCCCAGTGCTCTCTCTAGGCTGCATTTCTGTCCTTTTTCTCCTGGCATCAGAGCCCTGGAAAGGACTTTAGATTTTAACATATTTCAATGCTATGCTTTGGCAGAGGAGGGGAGTAAGGTGAAGAGAAGAAATAGAAATCAGACCATCCTGGAGCCACTGGGCCAAAACTCAAACTCAGGCATTAGAATCCCTAGACCCCAGTCTCATCTCTACACCATCTTGCCACTTCCATTGTTCTTGCCCATCCTTCAGTGCACAGAGCAATAAATGACCCAAATGTTGACACTTTTGTTTCAAATGTTGACAAGTCCTTCTCTACTTATGAAAATTAATGGTGGAATAGGTGGCTTCAGCAAATGAATCTTGGGCTGCTATTTTTTTGTACTTTTATAGAATTATTCTGATTTGGTCATTTCAAATCAAAATGAAAAAAATGGCATCTCTCATTTATGGTGATGAGGAGACTAGACTTTGAGTATTGAGCACACAGTACAACATACGGATGATTTATTGTGGAATTGTATATTTGCAGCTTATGTTGTTAACCAATGTCGCCTACATCAATTTCATTTAAAAAAATGATATCTGCCCTCAGGGAGTTTTTGATGGACATCCTTCTTTTTCTGTGGGTATTTGACAAAGTCACATTGATTGTCTAACTGAAGGCAGGAGAATGAAAGTGCTGTTCATTCATGCTCAAGCCTAATCATAACATTTGCAAAGGTATCATTCTGAGATTGAACATGCCTTTGGTGAACACAGGAATGTCAGAATCCTGAAAGGCTTCAACAGGAAATCAAAGAGCTCTAGGATCCATCTCCATGAACTTGGTTCGCCACAGACCATATCTGTTGAAGACAGACTTAAAAGACAGCTGGCAAGGGTTGGGTCAGCCACATGAGAATGCCTTACATGGTGATGTTACTGGGTTCAGTTTGCAGAGTCTTTGGTCTCACAGGTCTATAAAAACAGTTTCCATTCACTAAAACTGGGTAGAGTTTCAGGAGGAGACTTGCCCTAACCAAGCTAGGAAATATTGATCTATTAAAACAGGAAACTAGAATGCTTATTTATTAACTTATACTGGAAATATTTCTGTGTTGTGGACTATAATGCTTATGTTGGCACATTTTTCCCATTTGAAAATCTCCATGGGCAGCCATATGATTAAGATGTTGGCTGTTGAGTATCAAATCAGAGAAAGGAAAGCTAGATAATTTAGCATAAATGGTGTCATGACTTATATTTAAGTCTTTTATCCACCTTGAATTTATTTTTGTTTATAGTGTAAGTTGGTGATCGAGTTTCATTTTTCTGCATGTACCATTCCAATATTCCTAACACCATTTGTTGAAGAGGCTATTTTTACTCCATGTTATGCTTCTGTTCCCTTTGTCAAATATTAATTGACCACAGAGACTTGGGTTTATTTCTGGGCTCTCTATTCTGTTCCATTGGTCTATGGGCCTGTTCTTATGCCAGTACCAGACTGTTTTGATTACAGTAGCCTTCAAACACTTCTCCAAGGAGGACATACAGAGGGCCCAGAGACATATGAAGGGTGCTCAGTATCACTAGCCCTCAGAGTGATGCAAATTAAAACCACAATGAGATATCACTTCACACTGGTCAGAATGGCCATCATAAACAAATCAGCAAACAGTAAGTGCTGACGAGGCTGTGGAGAAAAGGGAACCCTAGTACACTGTTGGTAGGAATGCAGACTGGTGCAACCACTATGGAAAACAGTGTGGAATTTCCTCATAAACCTGAAAATGGAAATGCCTTTTGACCCGGCATTTCCACTGCTAGGATTATATTGTAAGAGCCCTGAAACACCAATCCAAAATAACCTATGCATCCCAATGTTCATAGCAGCACAATTTGCAATAGCCAAGTGCTGGAGGCAATCTAGGTGCCCATCGGTAAATGAATGGATCAAAAAACTGTGGTATATTTACACAATGGAATACTACACAGCAGAAAGGAAGAAGGAGCTCCTACCCTTTGCAAAAGCATGGATGGATCTGGAGAACATCATGCTAAGTGAAATAAGCCAGGCAGTAAAAGATAAATACCATATGATCTCTGTAAGTGGAAAATAATCAACGAAACAAACAAGCAAGCAGAATATAACCAGAGACACTGAACTAAAGAACGAACTGACAGTAATCAGAGGGGAGAGGGGAGAGGGATAATGGGGAAAAGTAGGGGAAGGGTTGTTAAGGAACATGTATAAAGGACACATGGACAAAGCTAAAGGGGGTAGGATCGAGGGAGGCAGGGGGCCAAGGTGGAAGGAAAATGAAGACAACTATACTTGAACAACAATGAAAAAACATAAATGGTACAGGGTAAATTATATTAGATGCCTTTGTCTCTATACAGTAATATTCCAGTGAAATCATAAGGATTTGTTAATATCTTTGTTCCCCTAATAGTTTAGTCTTACTGGCTTGGAACCCCTTTTCAGGTGCCTTTGCATACATTGGCTGTCATCCATTCGTGGAGACTTTGTGCTCCATGTCTGTCTGATACAAAGTCATCATGTCCAAATTCTTTTTTTAAACTTATTTTTATTTATTTTTTAGAGAGAGGGGAAGGGAGAAAGAGAGAGAGAGAAACCTCAGTGTATGGTTGCCTCTCATGCATGCCCCCAATTGAGGACCTGGCCTGCAACCCAGGCATGTGCCCTGACTGGGAATCGAACCAGCAACCCTTTGGTTCACAGGCCAGCACTCAGTCCACTGAGCCACACCAGCCAGGGCATGTCCAAATTCTTGAGGCATAACTTATTGTCAACTCCACTCCTAATGCAGGTGCCAACAACAGAGTCCACATGTAGAAATTTGTTCTTTGTGATACGGTTAATGGTTGTACTTTAGCAAACAATTGTTTCATTAGAAACAATATCCCTAAGCAGTAATCTAAACCTTAATGTCTGCATTATCAGAGCTATTAATGATTTCCATCACTTTCACTGTGGCAATTTAGTAGCATAAAGTTTTCTCCAGCGCTTTGGGGACAGAGTTAAGAGACAACAGAATGCAGCTTTGTTGAGGCCACTCAATGGGAACTTAATTAGAAACAGCTATAGGAGAGAAGGGAGGGAGGAAGAGAGAAAGAGGGAGAGAGAGAGAGAGAGACATGCCACTTTTTCCCCCTCCCACTCACTAAAAAGCCAAATGCTCAGCTATAGCCTTTTAGTGATTAGATAATTTTTTGCTTTACCAAGTGCCATTTTTGGGTCATTTTTCTCAGCAGATTAGTTTCTAAGAATACACTGTCCAGAATAGCATAAACTCACTTGTGGGATAAATGATATTTGTAATAGAAAAAAAGGGTAGAACAAGGAATCAGATCTCATACACAGAATATAACCATCACCCAGCATTAGAGTTTCCCTCAAATAGTTGACAAGCACTTAATTGAAACAGCTGTTTCACGGGATTCTTGTGGAGGAATGTCAGTACTGCTTTATGACAGGAAGGAGTACTGAAACTGATATATAACTTTTGGTTGTGGGAGATGCTTTTGGCTAAGTAGGAGGCAAATTGAGATAAAATAAGTCTAGTGAATTGAAAGCTAAGTTGGGAATAAGGCAATCAAAGTTATAGAGCTGGGAATTGGGAGAAGTCTGTATTTACCATTCTCAGCTTCAATTGCAATATAAAGAATGTGTGAATGTCTTAATCCTTTACCCAAGGCTAGTCCCCCTCAAATATGAAACCACAGGCAAATCACTTTCCTTCCTAGAGCCTTGGTTTATGAATGTATAAGCAGTTGAGATGTTTGACTTTATATTTACTGATCTGAATGCTTACATATTTTCTCCTCCATAAGTAGAGTTCCAGAATGCAATCCTCATACCTTCACTGGGAAATCCAGTCCATCTCTGTTTTAATTAGTAATGATTTTGGCTGCAAGTAACAGCAACTGTGACTAAGTGACTTAAATATATAAATGTTTATTCTTCTTATATAATTTGAATTCTAGGGGTAGGCAGCTGCTGGCTTTAGTTCAGCAGCTCAATTATGCCAGGTCTGCTGCCTCTGCAGTTTTCTTATCTTTTTGCTCTCGGTGGTGAGTTGGCCACCCCAGCTACAACAGCAAATCCTCCTTCAAGGCTGCAACAGCAGGGACATGGTGGGTGGGGCAAAGGGAGTAGATGGAATCAGCTGCTTATGCTTCTTTTTTAGAAGAATAGGAGGTTTCTCCCAAACCTTCCCAACAAATTCATGCTTAGGTCTGAAGGGTCAGAACCATGTCACATGACCAAATGTAGGGAGCCTGAGGAGTGAGTACAGTAAACTTGGCTATAATATGATTATTATTGAGGTCCAAAATGTAATTGCATAAAATGCAGGATTGCATTGCTTTGAGGTTAAGAAAAATAGTATTTTTGAGTCTATCCATGTGGTTATGCAATAATAGTGAAACATTAACAGTGTTTAGCAGACCACCCACTGAAATGAAAAAAATCTCACTTTCTAGCCATGTCTCTCCTCTTGGAGAAGTAGAAAACCTCAACCCACAGAGGGGAGCTGGGCAGAGCATGAGAGCCAATTACCAGTTGTGATTGTGTGTCACCAAGGGGTGCATCATGGTACTGCAGCACTTTACTCTACAGAGTTTAGTGTTACTGTGGAGGCAAACTAAGGGAACAAGGAAGGATATTAGGTGATCTTATTCACAGTATTTGCGACAATTCCCCATAAGCTTCCACATACATATGGAAGTCCTCACTTAATGATTTCAATAGGTTTTGTGACTTTAAGTGAAGTAACATAGAACCAAAACAGTATTACCACAGGCTAATTGATACACATGAGAATTAAGTTCCTACAGCATCTCATAAACACAGAGTGGTAGCCTGTCAGGATCGTTACTCTTCAACAATAAGGAACTTGTTTAAACACACATTCATAAAATTACATGATGAAATACCATGTGCTCTCATCGCATGCAAGCATTTGAAACAATGTTGCAGAATTATATTTTATAACCTGGAGATACATTTATAATAATTTGATTAGAACAGAACCTGACACTTTAAGTAGGGTCTTAATCCTTATTTGTTGAATAAGTGGATGAATATAGATTCAGAAAAGTATATTTTATTTTTAATATAAAATATTAATATACACAAATATGTAATGAAATGGAGAAAACCATGTTTGATAGAATATTTCTCATAAATACTCTATGTTTTTGGAATCTGTTGGGGTGGCAGTGGTTGGAGTTGAGGCCCCAAATTCTATGCTTGAGTAGACACTTATGATCAGTAAATTATTATCTAAGGAGGCTGATTAACTAGATGTTTTTTTGTGTGGCTTAGTAATGAAGTAATGGGCATAAACAAACTTACAGGCAGAAATGAATAGCTCTACAAAATAGAGTAGGCCTTTTATTATAACAAAGGAGAAAATGGATAAAATATGTTCAAGTTACTTTTAATGTCCCCCGCTGAGAGGCATGGTGTATAAGAAAAATCCCTGGGCCAGGAGTTAAACCCTGGCATGATAGACCCTCTGTGGTCATTAACGGAGTGACTTCAGCTAGTATTCATCTTGACTCCAGGGCTTGATTTTCTCATTTATAAAATGAGGACATACAATATATTTGAGGATGTCCTCAAATATATTGTTTGCAGTACAAACTGATGTTTGTGGAAAAGATGAAGAGAATGATTGATAAGCATAGAGCACACTGGATTTAATTTTTAAAGTTAGTACTATATTCTCTTTCAAATTTTAAATTATGGAGGGGAAGATAGTGAAGCATGTCTGTTAATTTTTCTTTTTTTGCAAAGGTAATAAACTGTGATCTAGAGTATCCAATTCTAGCAATTTTCTATTTTAAAAGGAGATGATATACTTGCTTGTATACTTTATAAGCAAGGATGAGAGATCTCTATTATATCTGTAATAATTCTGTTAAAAATTTTATTGAATTTATTGGGGGTGACATTAGTCAATAAAGTTATATAGGTTTCAGGTGTACAATTCTATAGTAAATCATCTGTATATTGTGTGTTCACTGCCCAAAGTGGTCTCTTTCTGTCACCATGTCACAATTTATCCCATCTTTACTATCTTCTAACTCCCCTTACACCCCTCTTCCTCTTGTAATCATTGTAAGGTTGTCAGTGTCTATGATTTTTTTTCTTAATCCCTTCACCTTTGTCACCCAGACAGCAATGACCCTTCCCTTTGACAGCTATCGGTCTGTTTTTGGTATCTACTATGAGTCTGTTTCTATTTTGTTTCTTAGTTTATTTTGCTCATTAGACTCCACGTATAAGTGCAATCATACAGCACTTGTCTTTCTATGACTAGCCAATTTCACTTAGCATATTACTCTCTAGGTCCATCCATGCTGTCACAAAAGACAAGATTTCCTTCTGTGTGTGTGTGTGTGTGTGTGTGTGTGTGTGTGTGTGTGTTTA
>PVKM010000150.1:106985-139269 GCA_004027735.1 Carollia perspicillata | reverse complement strand
GACTCATAGTAAGGGGTGAAAAGGGATTTGTTGAATGAATGAGGACATGAGGTATGGGAGGGGGAATGATAAGTCCACTGTGGTATAAAAACAAAGGTATCATATTATTCAAACATACCTTTCTACATAGAGATGATATCTGTGGCACCTGAAATTACTAACTTAGCTTTTCCTTACAGAAAATGAAATTTCAGAACACACTCTAGAAAGTTATAGATCAAGATCAAATAATGAGGAAACATCATCCCAAGAGAAAAATGGACACAGTAAGTCAACCATGTGACTTGAGATTTGAAAAATAAGCTTCATGGATTTATCTTTAAGGGAATGGGTGAAGATAAAAATTGGATTTTTAGCTCTAGAAAGTCAACTGCATAAATCATCTTGTAGAACTTAAGGAGGTGTATCTTCAACAATGAAAAGCAGCAGTTCAGTTCACGTAGCTGATGCCTTTAGAAGCCACCCCCAAGGCCTCACGGACACACACAGGCGTAGCTCCGGACTGTGTGCCCTCCCATGCTCCAGAGTGTCCCACGTACATCTTTACCTGTGAGGCACTTCTACACCACATTGGCATTCTGGGTGTATTGGTGTAGCTGCGACAGTACGCCTTCAGGTGGCAAATAATTGAGTTTGCTCTGTGTGTACCCTATCACAGGGCTTGGCACAAGTGAAGTGTTTGCTTAATTTGTATTGAATAAATGAATATAAGGCTCAACTAACTGAAGCAGAAATGTGTCAATTTTGGGATGATTCCATTGCAATTTCTCAAGCAAAGAAAAAAAATTATGTGAAGAACACTTTTTAAAAAGAGTCTAACAGGAAAGAGGGGAGAGAGAGAGAGAGAATTCTTGACAAAGATCCAGCAGACACAAGCAGATGTAAAGGAAGAATCTTACACCTTCCAACCATTTTGTTTCCTCCATGCAGATTAACTTATTCTACCCACCAAGAGCTGTGAGAAATGCACTGAGCTTTGCAGCTAGTTTCTATAGATTTTACTGAGGTTTTTGTAAGAAGCCTGTCTTTCACAACAACGCTGCCCTTGTTTTGTTTTGACCTAGCGGCGTGTGAAGTGGAAAGAAACAGCTGTATTAGCAGGGAGAGGGGAGCAGGGAGTGGACTGAGTGAGAGCTGAGGGCGCAAGGAGAAAATGTGTGTGAGCTATGCGCACCTGGTTGCATTGTCACCCACGTTTCTATAACAACCGTCTCTTCAGACTCATCTGGCAAGTGGGAGAGTGATGTCAACACACTGTGAAAGCTGTGTTGCGTCCTGGGTCCAGTTTCCTCGGCAAGGCAAACCCAAACTGTAGGGTTACAACCTTTGGCAGGAAAAAAACAGCCCTCAGCTCAGCCGCTAGACAAGCAGAAGCCCTTGCAGTTCAAACATAAGACGACTTCAAGTGAGCACCTGCAGGCAGGACTCGCTCCCCGGAAAGGTCCGTCCCCGGGGCAGGCCCACCCCATCCTAGAGAGGTAGAGGGCCCCTTTCCTCTGGGCTCTGATATCTGTGTCTGCTCTCCTGTTCTCCCAGCATTTCAACTACATTTGACTTTGCCTCTTATGGGATGTGCCCTGGCACCACTCAGTCTGTGAACAGAGTCACAGGGCATGGAGCGGTCCGCCCCGGTGTGATTTTTCCCATAAACCCTGCTACTTAGAGTATGAAATTTTGCTGAAGACAATGTATTTGTTCCCCAGCAACCCATGCGATTTTATAGCAGAAATGCCTATACATTTTAAGTTCATATGGTTTTTGATTTAACAAGACTTTTTAAAAGTTACACTGCAGCCCTGACTGGTGTGGCTCAGGTTGTTGGGCACCATCCTGCAAGGTGAAGGGTCTCCGGTTAGATGCCGGTCAGGGCACACGCCCGGGTTGGGGATTTGGTCACTGTAGGGGAGTGTGTGAGAGGCAACCCATTGATGTTTCTCTCTCACATTATGTTCCTCTCCCTTTCTTTCTCCCTCCCTTCCCCTCTCTCTCAAAATAAATACATAAAATCTTGGGGAAAAAGTTAGACTATCACAATGCATTCAGATCATTTATAGGCATCTGTGAATATCAGATACGATTTTTAAGACTTTAACATATGGGCCTAAAATACCATGTGCAGTGTTTTAAATAAGGGGGTTCAATGTTGTTCAAAATAAATTTTCATCTTCGACATGTTTTTCAGTTTCTCGTTCTAGGAGCTGTGTGGACTATATCACACAGCTGTACGCAGAGGCAAAAACCAAAAGGAAGGACAATGCACCGCATTCAAAATTAAATGGACAGCATGCAGCTCACATACCAGAGAGCGTTGTGTAGTGCTCCCGGCAAGAGAGTATGTGCTCCCGGGGCAACCACCTCATCCCTTCTGTGGACGGCTCCTGGGAAGCAGTGTGATCACTGTGACGGGGAAACACTCCTTGAGTGCAATGCAGGATGGCATCCTCCCCCGATCATCAGTCCCAGATTCAGGGCAGCAGGAGGAGGCCTAAACTGTGGACATAAAGCTTCCTTCGTGGTTGAAAAAACGAAGTAGCCTTTTATACGGGACACTACTTCAGAGCAGGAAGATGCTACCGAGCCCTGGGATCTGGGTCAACGTGACCCATTAACATGTTACTGTGAAAGAAGTAGCAGTTTTTAGATGGAATTGGTGGAACTGCTTAAAAATTAAAATTAAAAGAAAATCTTTCCTTCTGGTCTCCAAATAAAGAACTTTGAGATGAACGTGCCCTAAGGAAGGTCTCCAGTGCTAAGATCTTAGTTTCGAGATGGACTTGAGGCTGGAAGCAGCAGGCACACTGTCAGGGAGAAGCGGCACCTACCTGTGAGTGAGCCGGGGGCCAGGAGCGCCCCAGACAAGTGCGAGGGCCGGGCAGGCCCCGGGGTTCCGCCTCCTCGGGCTTTCTCGCCGCTTCACAGAAGCTGACCTGGTGACATTTTTTAATTGACATTTCATCACAAAAACATGTGCAAAAGAAAACTAATGTGTTTGATTAGCTGATTATTAACCTCGTGGGTGCTTTTAAAAATCATTTAACGAAGAGCAGAATACAAGTATATTTGTTTTTTGGTGGTTGTATCCCTTCTGTTTCCTACTTTCACCCTCACGTGTGAAGGTGACCTGTGACATATCTTTTCCCCTATCATTTATTTGAGGTAGAGTAAAATCTGACATTCGTGACATTTCTCACTGCTTAGATCTGTATAAACTAATTCTAAAATAATACGCCCCCACCCCAACCTACTACACACACACTCATATTATGAGTTTGTCATTTGTTACAGGGTCAGATCCAGTGGAGCTCATTTTTCTCTTGAGAACTTTTTTTAACAATCACAAAATTACTGAAAGATGTAAAGAGACAAAGCGCTTTTTCCTCTGAACCACTTGAAAGTAAGTTGACACGATGCTCCATCACTCCCCAAATATGAGAGCGTGCCTTTCCTACAAATAAGACTCCTGTCCTGTAGCACCACGATGCAACCACCCAGATCAGGAAATGAACATTGATATCCTCAGACCATGGATGTATTTCTACCACTGGTCCTCACGTTCCACGCACAGTTCTCCAGTTGCCCCAGGGGATCCTGTTCAGAACCACACTGCAGTTCAGTCTCATGCTTTTCGGCCCAGTTCCTCAGCGTTTCCTTCACTTTCATGACCTGGACGTTTTTGAAGATTACAGACCAGTTATTGTGCAGACTGCCCCTCAGTTTGGTTTTGTCTGGTGGCTTCTTATGATTATATTTACATCATGCAATTTTGACAGGTCTATTAAGGAAGTGATGTTTCATCACAGTGCATTTTATTTATTCCATTCTTGGCAATGTATACTTTATAATCAATTGATTAAGGTGGAGTCTGCCAGATTTTTCCACATAGTTACTCTTTTCTCCTTTCTAAGACGACATTGTGTAGGGAGATGCTTTAAAACTGTGTAGATATCATGGCTCAGTGGATTGAGTGCTGGCCTATGAACCAAAGGTTGCCGGTTCGATTCCCAGTCAGGACACATGCCTGGGTTTTGGGCCAGGTCCCCAGTGGGAGGCATGTGACAGGCTGTTCCTCCCTCTCTTTCTCCTTCCCTTCCCCTCTCTCTACAAAATAAATAAAAAATTTTGGGGAAGGCTGGGGGTGAGCTGGGATGGGGATAAATGGCAGAAGACTGTACTTGAACAATTAAAATAAAAAAATAAATAAAACTAAGTAGATATCCTATTTCTTATCAAACTTAACATTATTCATGTATTACCTATCTGTATGGACTCCTGATTTCCTGTTATGCAATGGGTTACCATCTGTTATTTTCCTGTGTTATCATCTGTTACTATCAAATTAATCTGTTGCTAATTAATGATCACACTGTGGAAACAGGCGCTTGTGTCCTACTTTCCTCAATTTCCAAGCACTTTCTTGCTCTCTGGTACAAGATACTCCAGTTTTACCTCAGATTTCCCCTGACCCCGCCTTCTAATCCGCCATTTCTCCAACGTCCCTGCTTCCTTTTACTGGAAAATGGTATTTAAAAGACCCAAGGGCTAGGTGTACTCGTTGCCTTTGGAGTAGCAGGTTTCCAAGTCATCTCAGCAGAGAGAACTAGGAAAAATATTTATACATATATATATGTAAACATGCCTGTGTGTGTATATACATTATTTAAATCTCCTTAGTGAAAACCAACAGGGTTTCTTCCTTCCTGTATTTGTAACTACTTTTGTTGGGAAACCTGGCTTTCAATCCTCTTAACACATTACTTATTTGCTCACCCCTGTGTATCAGCAGTCTCCCAGCTCTGCCACCTGCTCATTCTCCTTGGGGTGCCCTCCCCCTCTTCGGGCTCCAGCTGTGACTTGCGGTGCGCTCTCCCCACGCGGAGGCTCTCCTCCCCGGGCCTGGGCTCTGACACCTCGCACAGGCCGCCCCTCTGCATGGGAGCCCTGCACACACCCTTGCCCACTCACTGCTGCCAGGTAGCCCTGCTCCCCACTCACCTGCGGTGCCCTCCTAGGAGTGCTACCCTCCTCCCACCGCAACCCAGGGCCAGCTAGGACTGCACTCCACATAGTGACTTCACTCCTGGATGGTTTGGGAAGAGAAGGAAAGTGGAGGAGTCGGGAGAGGGAAATGAGCCAGATCCGGGAGGCAGGAACTTAGGAGTCACCCAGCCCTGCCCGCTGTGGAGCCGCACCCTGAGTGCGCAGGCTGAGCGCATTCTGCCTCTCCGAGCTTCCTGGACTTCCTGGAAGTGTATTTCCTTTGCCAGATTGGGGAAGTTCTCCTTCATGATTTTTTCAAATAAAATTTCAATTTCTTGAGCTTCCTCTTCTCCTGGCACCCCTATGATTAGGATGTAGGAACGTTTAACGCTGTCCCAGAGATTCCTAAGCCTCTCCTCATTTTTTTGAATTCTTGTTTCTTCATTCTCTTCTGGTTAAATGTTACTTCTTACTTCTGCTCCAAATTGTTGATTTGAGTCCTGGTTTCCTTCCCTTCACTGTTGTTCCCTAGTTTTCTTCATTTCACTTTGCATAGCCTTAACTTCTTTCTCTATTTTGCGACCATATTCAACCAATTCTGTGAGCACCCTGATTACCAGGGCTTTGAACTCTGCATCTTATAGTTTGGCTATTTCTTCATTGCTTAGTTCTCTTTTGGAACTTTGATCTGTTCTTTCATTTGAGTCATATATATTTTTTGACTCGGTGCACCTGTTACATTCTAAGGGGAGGAGCCTTAGGTATTCACCAGGGTGGGGTAACCCACATCGCTGCATTGTGGTGCTGTATGTGGCGGAGGGATCTGAGAGGGAACAATGCTACTTGTTGGGCTCTCAGCCAGCTTTCAGTCCCTTCCCCTGCTACCCACAAGCATATTGGGTCCTTCTGGCGCTGGTTCCCAGGTGGGTGGGTTTGTGTACGTTCTAGGACCTTGTGGGTCTGTCCAATGAACTCTCCCACGAGGGCTGGAGTTTCTCCAACCACTGCAACACCCACAGGTTTTTAAAGCTAGAGGTTTTGAGGCTTTATTTCCCCTCAGTGGAACCCTGGGTTTTGTAGTCTGTCTCCCTCCCCCATTATTCCACCCAGTTTATCCGCACCTGAACATGGGACCTCCCAGTCCTCTAACTGCTGCCTCACCCACCCGGTCATCCAGCCGCCACCTTGCCATTTGTCCTCTCTGCCCTGGCTGCCAATCTCTGCTCTTCCAACCAGTTTGAATGAATGTTTCTTCTTTAACTCCTTGATCGTCAGACTTCTATACAGTTCGATTTTCTGGCAGTGCTGGTTGTTTTTTGTTTTTAAATTTGTTGTCCTTCTTTTGGTCATACAAGGAGGCAAAGTGTATCTACCTACGCCTCCATCTGGGCCAAAAGTCTCCAGATGATAAGGTTCTAAACTTGACAGTAAAATTCACTGAATCATGGAGTGTCTGCATGCAAGTTTAATCACATCTAAGAAAAGCCTTATTATTTATTTAGTTGATGTGGCCAAATTCAAAGGTACTGTCATCATTTTACTGGAAGCATTTTATTTAATCAAACGGTCTAGTGCCAATAATGGTTATGAAAGTGAGGGAGGAGGAGGATAGAGAAAGAAGAAGGAAGATGATAACAAAAACAATAAAAGCTAGCACTGAGTTCTTATTATGTGCCAGTCACTGCTCTGAGTGGTCTCATGTAGTCGTAATTACTGAAAAGCAGTTACAACCCTATGGGGTAGATATTACTATCCTTGCTTTATCAGTGAAAAAACAGAGGCAGAGAGAAATTAAATTTAATTACAACTTACTCAAGGTCATGTAAAATACAAGAGTCAGCAGAGTCAGGATTTAAACCTAGGAGTGTGGTTCTAAATTGATGCTTTTAAAATCAGTTTGCACACCAGTTAAACTTGAATGTTATTAATAAGAATACACAAAGCAAGAGAAGGGAAAAATCGACACATCTTCTATTTAATGAGAAAATCTTATGTGCAATGCCATAATTTGCTCATTAACTATAAAACCCTGTAGATTACTTAGAAAAATGTAAATGCCGAATATCTACATACCAGGTTCTTCCCATAGTTTTGTTTTCAATTTTACCTTATAAACATAGACAACCTGTAGTTTAGCTCTTAAACACACCAATGTGAGCTTTTGTGTAACTACGTGAATAACCATTTGCCAATGTAAAGTCCACCTGTTCATCTTCTCCCTCGGAAATAAAAAACACTAATAATGCTTCTTAAATGTCACTTTTCATCTTCAAAGCATTTTAGTTTTAGTTTAGTAGATAATTAGTTTTCCAACACCCCATGTGAAGCAGGTACTATTATTTCCACTATACAAATAAGGAAGCCGAGACAGTGATTGCTAGCCCCTGGGAGGATTAAATTCAGAATCAGAACTCAGGCTTCCCTGTCTTTCCAGACCCTTGCTCAATTTAAGCCTCCTTGTAAAGCTGAAAACATTCACAGCTTGCCCCCTAGTTCGCACAGATAATCAGCAAAAATGACCCAAGAGCCCCAGCTTACTCAGAAGACCCAGAAAGGGAATTACTTACCTCTTTCTGCCAAAGAGATCCAGAACGGATGAATGTCATTTTCTAGGGGTTAAAGAGGGAAAAACAGAGATTTTTAAATGTGCAAGTAACTAGTGTGGACAGCTAAAGAAAAGCAATAAAATCCAAAGAGGCATTTTCAAGATGTTAAAGGATTCTGAGTGGATAGCTCAGCTGGCCAGAGCACCATCCCCATACTCCATGGCTGCGGATTTGATCCCTGGTCAGGGCACATATAAAAATTAACAAATGAATGCAGATATACGCGGAAGAACAAATTGATATCTTTCTTCTGTTTCTCTCTCTCTCCTTACCTGTTCCAGATCAATAAATTAAGTATCTTAAAATCAGGTTGTAGTCAATAAAATGTTTATAAAGAGCAGTTTGGCAGTAAAGCCATGATGGTTGAAGAGGAAACTGGCCAAAAAGGTAGTGGCTAATTCTTTGTGGGAGTTGAATGGACTTGGATACTAAAGAGAGATTTGGCCTGTTTTTTAGAATGTTTTAGAACGAACACAATTTTTCAAATAAATGAAAGGACACACAATTACAAAGAAAGCACAGAGTGTGTAACTCTTTGGCCCTGGTCCCATGTCACCTGTCCCTTCTCTGACAGCCTCTGCAGACACCAGCCAGGGTCGCGCCTCCTCCCAGTCCCACCGTCCACCGTGGGCATTCATTTGTCCTCACTTGCTCATTCAACACTTACTCATCTCATTCTTTGTGCCACTGTTCTCGGTCTGGGCAAATGACAGTGAACAGTGTCTCACCGTTTTTGGAACTTGCATTCTAGTAATGGGAGACAGTCAATGAGCCAAAATAAAATGACAGTTGACAGATGTTGGTAAAAGTGTTGCATAGAAAAATAACCACGTGGGCCCCACCTGGACCCTGGCTGGTGTGGCTCAGTGGATTGAGCGTGGGCTGCCAAACAAGGGGTCGCCAGTTCGATTCCCAGTCAGGGCACATGCCTGGGTTGCGGGCCAGGTCCCTAGTGGGGGCCACGTGAGAGTCAACAACACATTGATGTCTCTCTCCTGTTCTCCTTCCCTTCCCCTCTATCTAAAAATAAATAAATAAAATCTTTCAAAAAAGGAACCACGTGGGGATATAGCAAGAAAGTGATGGAAAGGAAGAGACAGGCCACTCTACATGGGTGCTCAGAGAAGCTGCTTTGGGAAGGTGGTGTCTGAGCAGACCTGAGAGGGTGCAGACAGAAGTGTTGAGGAGCTCAGGAAGAACCCATGTGCATCAGCAGGCGTGAACTTGAAGGGACAGCAAGGAAGCCAGTGGGGGCAGAGCATCACCTGGGAAGGGAAAGTGGCCGGCGGTCCAGGAGAGAGGGAGAAAGCACAGCCTGTAAGGCCCCCAGGCCCCTTAGGTGCTGTGGCTCTGATTCTATGGTAGGATGAGGAGACTGTTCCGGAGAGTTGTAAACAGAGAGCCTCATGCTCCAATTTCTGTGTTCATAGGTCCCATGGCTGCCGTGGGAAGGATGGTGTCCTGGGAGGGCAGAGTGGACACCCGACGGCAGCACCCCGGGAGGGTGAGGTGGTCCTGGGCCTGGAGTGGCACTGTGTGGGTAAGGACGGCCGGGTTCTGAGCACAGTCTGGAGACAGAGTCGGATGGACCTCCGAAAGGACTGAATGGGACTATGAGAGAAACATGGACAGAAAAGTAACTTGTCTGATACCTGCCTCACAGTGCAGTCTAGCAAGAGATACAGATATGCTGACGAAAGGAATTTTAATCTTTGAAGGGCAAGGGGCTTGCCAAGAAGAAGTCCATATAAGAAATGTTTGGTTGAAAATTTTATATAACCACACTTAACCCAGAGTTCAACAATATCTAACCCCAGAGGGTTTGGAAGCTGTTTCTGTCGGCACACATCAGATGCTAGTAATCCATCATATAAGCCTGGTCTGGTTTTCGAGGTCCGTTTTCCACCATGCTTTCTCTTTTCTTATGTTGTTAGGAAACAACTAAGATCATGAATGAATGAATGCTTCGAGAAAGTCTATCATCTGTGATGTTCAATAGACTCCTTATATATTTTAAACTATGGAATTAAATCAGAAAATAAGATACACATGCACATGTGTGACGTGGTTTTATTCAGCTTGCTTTAGTCTATGCATAGGAATTGGGTATACCATCCTCGGCTCTCGCCTGCCTCACCCTGGGGCTGTGTCCCGTGATGGCTCTGCCGCAACCTTTCTTCGGAAACTCCCAGCCACACGTACAAAATGGTCTTGACTGAGTCAGCCTCCTTCGTTCTGGACCCACTTAGTGTTCCACTCCCTTCAAACATCACACAAAAGTAATCAAGGGGAGACAATACACCTTCTTAGAAAGTACACTAAGCTTTCATTTAGTTTACCTTTTTCTTAGCCATATGATTTTGGTAGGCCAACTTCCTTTCCCTGGAATATGAAGAGCTGAGACTACATTACTTTTAAGATGCATCGCCAATGTTCAAGTTCTAGGTTGTCCATGTGTCCTTTCAGCCTGATCATGGTGCTTTGCTGGTGGGGAAAGACTGAGACTCTGCTCCACTGTCCACAACAGAGCGGCAGCTGAAGTCACTCAGCAGCTCAGGCGCACTGTCCCAGTCGGAATGACCCAGATTGTCTCCCAAGACCTATCTGCAAAATAATACAGAGTTACTGCAGAGGAACTTATTCCTGACCATCACCAACACCATCAAGAAACCACTCGAGACAACTGCCCTATGTGCTGGTCTCTGAGACCCAGACACCTTCATCTGGGCCACAGGCTCCGGGGTAGCTCCCCAGCGCTGCTCAGAAAAAGGCTGCAGACGAGGGTGAGCTCCGAAACCCATGCTTCCTTCTCCCTGGAACAACCACCTCTCTTGTTGCTCTAGTACCTACACCAACAGAAACACCAGTGTTGATGATGAGTCCACGCACACCGCCCGCCCCTCCTTACCTCATCTACCTGGGACACCTTCGCTGATTCCATGTCTCCTGCCTGGACTCTTCCTCCTGCTCCTCCTCTCCAACTCATCAGTGACACTGTCATGCCATCTTTCAGACAGCTCTTCTTTGTGAGTTCTCATGCCCTTGAACTCCTGTGGCACTTCTTGTCCTTCCAGTCTCTGCCAAAACTTTATCTCTATGGTTTAAACCTCAATTTATATTCAGAACAGAAACAAAACAGCAGCAAAATAAAAGGAGGAACTAGAACTAGCTTTATAACCTCACCTCACACCGACCAGTCTTCCTAGGTCCAGATGGCAAAGGAATTCTCTCATCCACCAGACTAATGGTAAGGACAGAGGATTCTCAATGTACACGATAGAGCAAGTCTCCCCAAGATCAGAAAGCAACGGAATCATAACTATGACCAAGAACTAGGTTTCTCTTCAAGTTTCAAACTTTTATAACTTTCTATGCTTATTCTGAAATAAACATAGCTCTCTTTCAATATGCTTGTACTTTTTAACAATGGGAAGGACCATACCATAACTCAGTGTGAAGCAGCTCAAAGTCCCTAGATTTGTAAACACATAAAAAAAGTAAAGGAACTCTGTCACTTTGCATTGGGGTCACTGTCTTCTTCTGAAGGAGAGATTTCAAATCTCCTTCTGGAATGCAGGTCCAGTCGTCCTTTCCAGCATCCACCACGGCAGCAGCGTTCGAATGCTCAGGCGGTGCCAATTTTATCTGTGTGTGGTGGGTCCAAGGCTTAATTCCCGTGAGCTTTAGAGAAGAGTGCATGGTCAGTGCGTTGTCTTAGGGCCCACTGCGTTGTTTGGCTAGCTGCTGTTTGGGGCCTTGAGTCTTCTAATTTTCAGTAAGACTCGGCCTCCTGGCTGGAATAGAGGAAGGGGCTCATCAGACGGATAGATGGACCTGCAAAGAGCAAACTTGTGCAAAACGATTAGTGTGTGCCCTAAATGTTGCACCTATTCCTTAATTTTTGACTCATGCTCCAAATATAAAAGGGACATTCCCAAAAGAGAGGTTTTGAAGGGTCTCCAATAAACATTTCTAAAGGGATTAACTTAAGCCACTTCTGGGTGCCACCCTAATTCAGAGCAAAGCAACTGGGCAGTGGGTCTTTGAGGGGGAGACTCATCCCTTGTCACACAGGGATGGGGCTGTTGGCTCTGTGGTCTCTACTTCAGGGGCAGCTCATGAAGGGGGCGGTGGCGAGGAAGCCCCTCCTGCCACCAACCCTGGGTCTCCGGGTTTATAACATTGATGAGGTTATCTCCTTGTTGTCCCCTTTCTTCCTTGTGTCTTGCTATCAGGAAGAGGTTTCAAGGCCCCTTCCCTTCTCTGCATCATCAAGCAGACCCCTATCTCGGGTACAGCCTTATTATGCAGTGACATAAACGTCTTGATATAATGGATTCTATCCCATCTGTGTGACTGTTGGCAACACTGTTCCAACTGCACAGTGGTGCAGTGATCCAGGGAACCGCCCTCAGGCCACCTTTCCCCACAGACCAGAACATGCACAGGCCACACAGCACTGCAATTATGAACCCCATTAGACTTTCAGCTGTACCAGTTCCCCGAATCAGTGGAGTCATGGGAATTTTGCACTAGGATGTTCGCACCCACCAAAAAGCGTGTCAGGCTTTTGATCTCATTTCAGCTTTGGTGCTTCCACATGTGGTTCTGGAGAGTGGGCATTTCCAGAGTGTGAGCCCCACTGGCTGGGCACCATCATAGGGCCTGTGACTATGGAATCCAGAGCCACCGGAGCATTCAGGTTGTGAATTAAACAAGAGATGCGGCACTTCCCATGTCAGAGGTCAAGGGCAGATTTGCCAAAAATGGTCAGAAAGCAAATTCCCTGCTGACGAAGTTGATTGCTTCCTGTGTCTCCAGGGATAACTGAGAAGTACCTCCATCACTTACTTATAATCAGTCCCTCCTGCCCGCTGGGCTGGGACAGGTGGATGGGTGGGGTGACTGGTTTTTACACTGGGTTTAACCAGTAGATTAACATTAACAGTTTTCTGGTTTTAGCCACAATCTAAAGGAAAATAGTATGAACTGAATCTTAAGAAAGGAAGTTAAAAAAACCTATGACTTAAAGAACAGAAATTTCTTACAGGTTCAGGTGGCAAATGTATTTGAAATCCCTCTAATCCAACTATATTTTGGGTCTCTCTTTAAAAAAAGGTTGTATAAATATTTTTTAAATCATGTATCTTTGTTCAGCCCCTCAAATACTTTTTGCTATGAGCAAGACACAACTAAATAATAAATAGAAAGATAATATACAAAAATAACAAATACAATGTAATAAATATACATGAAATTAATTAGTGGTCTCAAAAAAGGTCTAAAATGTACAGTATGGTCAAACCCAATATTCAACGCTCACAACGGTGGAGTTGGCCACCATTGATGAAGTGTGCTCAGGGCCTCGCTGGCCACGCCTGGCCCACGTCACCGCAGGCTGTGCTGGGCACAGAGTGGGACAAGGGAGGAGGCCCTCGGCCCTGTAAAGTAAGGACTGGCATCTTACCCTGACCACAGATCCTCCTGTAACATTTAAGAAACAAGCTAATAGAAGACTTGTTCGTTTCTTTCTAGTTATAAAAAATCTTTGAGATAAAAATTAAAGTCTCACCGAGCACCATGTGGGTTGCCAACTGCACAGACCAAGTGAGAAAGACCACATGTGCCGAAAGGTCCTTCGTCTTGGGTTGGCCCACAGGGAACCTGCTGGCCGCCTTTGGGTAAGACCTACCACTTTTCGGTCTGTAAGTACTTGTAGACCAAGTACTTTGGGTAAATATTTACAGCTTAAGTAAACACAGCATGTAAATCCTGTACTTACATGCATTTAGAATGGAACCCATGCTAATCTGTTTCTGTATTAACCCAGGGACTCGCCTTGTGAGCTCCCATAATGACATCCGTCTACCTCATACTTTCCCCCAGAAGCTTCCTGTGTGCAGAATTCAGATGGCTCCAGGGCGGCCCCTACTGGGGTGAATTCCTCGGTCTGGATCAGTGGTTTGCAAATGGGCTCTGTGAGCCACATGGGAGGGAGGACAAGGGTCTGGAACCCCTCTCCAACATCCTACCCCCTACGCCCCAGGGAGTATGTGTTTTTAAATCACTGGAAGCTCTCTCTTGAGAAAGCACTACCGAGTAATCCAAGTGCATTGGAAACATTCCTTTTATACTCTCAAATTAATTCACTTAAAGTAGTATTAAACATACAAATGCAAGTCAACATGTCATCAAACATTGGGTGCCTGAATTGCCATGTATAAATGATCACATTGGGTGCCTCTAGAGAGGTGACAATCTAAAACACACAGGTATGATTCACAGAGCACAGGTGGGCCTTGCAAGGCATGTCTCAGGCCAGCAGGAGGATGGGGAACGTGGCCCTGACCCAGGACATCCCGAGTCTCCTGCATGGTCTGTGTGGCGGGCGTTCATCACACGCACTCGAGGCTCTTGCTTTGCCATCTCCTGGCTCCACTTTGGAAAATCTCACCTCCCACATCACCATAATGAGGATGCGAGCAAAATGTTCCTAAGTTGTCAATTTACTAAATTCTATCATGCAGGGGTTGATTAACAAAAAACAGAAAAAAACTGTTAAATTTTATTTGGAACATACATGTATTTACATCTTTCTCGGCATGTCTTATTTCCCACAACATATTTCTCTAAAGATCAGGGGGATGGGTGAGGTGGGGGGAAGGTGGTGGTGAGGGAAATGGAGACAACTGTACTTGAACAACAGTGAAAAAAATAAAGAAAAGAAAAAGATTCTCAGTCCCCCTTCCTGACGTCTTCTCCATGCTGTCAGTGGAAGGAGGTATGCTCAATTGGGAACAGAGAAATCTGTCAGAAGAGAGTTTCCAAAAACCATCTCTGTCTCACGAGGGAAAATGTGGAAGCCAGGCTCACGCATGTGGGGTGGGTGGGGAGCTGGGGAGAGAGGGACAGGCATTTAGGGCTTTGCTGGCGCCCAGCGCTTTGCTCCTCACTGTGGTGACTCCTCTGCAGAGGGCAGAGGGATCAGAAGCTGTGGCCGCATCCCGGTGCAGGGCAGCCTCGGGGGCCTCCACTGTCCTGATGGAACAGGACCCAAAATGGCGAGGGACAGTGGGCTGGGAGCAGTGTTGCTGGTGAGAACATATAATGTGGCAGCCACTGTGGAAAAGTCTGGTGGCCCTGCCATAAGTTCAAAGTAGAATTGACACAGGACACCCAATGTTCCTACAAGAACATACCCAAGAAAGATGAAACACAGAAAATATTACACGCAAATGTTCACAGCAGCATTGTCCATTACAGCCGAAGGAGGCCACAACCCATGTGTTGGTCAGTGGATGACCAGACAAACACAATGTACTGTAGGGGCAAAGGACAGGGGAATGGGAAGTGACCACCTGACAGACACGAGGCCTGCTTTGGGGCAGTGAAAATGCTCCCGGACTAGACAGTGGTGATGGCTGTACAGCACCGTGAGTGTACTGACACTGACCCACGGTCCATTTTCTGCATGTGTCATTCACTGTCACAAAAAAGCTCGTAAGTCATCAGTCTGTGTCTTCTTGAGGCTTAACACATTTCCACCGTTGGATGTTAATGCCGCAGGAACTCCAGCAAAGAAAACACTAATCTTTAGCAATTTAGCAACAGGGCCATTGATCTTATGCAGAGGGTCAATGTCGTAATAAGTTTTCTAGGAACTAATTGAATGCATGTCAACCTGCTATATGTATAAGGAAATAAAATATTGTGTGTTTTTATCCTTCCAAAATGTATTCTTGTTTCTTGGCCAAGAAAATTCCATCCAAACGCCAGCGTTCTGGAGCGGGACTTCGTCGGAACCATGGCGCTCTCCACGGGCGAGCAGCCCTTCCAGATGCAGGGACCGTCTGAGACGCAGCCGGCCCGTTCTCGGCTCTGGGCCCTGAAGCTCAGGGGAGCTCAGGGGACGTCCAGCTGGCCCAGCACCGCCCAGTCGGCATCCCCTCGTGCAACCGAGTGTTTAGATGTCAGAAAGCAGGTTCTCTCGCACTTCACCATCGACTCCCCTCACTGCGTCACTGCCCGAGAACAAGCGCTGCCCATGGACAGTCCTCATGAGGAGGCACGACTCACACGCCGTCCACGTCACTACCGCCTGGCTGCCGCCACCTTTATCTGGAGTGACCGTCGTGCGTGTGAGTTCACATATTGTACACGGCTTCATCTTTTCTCCCCTTTTTCATCTGCAGTCAGATCTTCGGCAAAAGTGGCACTCTCTCCTAGAAAGGCACACACTTTGTTGGAACATACACTCTAAATCTCTAACCCTGACTGGAAGAACGCAAATCTCTGCAGAGCAGTGCCCCCTCCACCCCCCTCTTCTCGGTGGGAGCCCCTAGACTCTTCTATTCACAGAGAAGTCTCTGCTCCCATCGACCCTGGCTGCTCCTGCATGTAATGTGCTCAGACCAACAGCACGCTCTCTTATTTCTCAGGGAGTTCTGGTTTCCCTCTGACCTTTCCCTTCTCCCCCACCTCTGCAGTAGAGCCAAAGTACTCCCCACACAGGCACTCCCTTCCCTGTCGGCAGGTTACACCACTGACAGATTCTCAAAGCAACTGCTGCTTCCTGCCCTTGAACCCCGGAGTGCAGGGCCCTCCCGTCTGGGCAGGGAGGCTTTCAGGACTGGACTTGCTGCTCAGCACGCATGTGACCAGGGCAACCTGTTATTCTGGGGTCATGTCTTACTTTCCTGAAATAGTTTTGCACATTTTCTTCCAACCCACGATGTCATCGCTCAGTGAATTTGTGTGCCATTAAAAGAACTGCAAAGTATGTCAAAAACATTAGCAACATAGATTGATTTAAAAATGAGCAAAGACCTAATCCATCCTACTCTGCTTTGGGTCCACACTGAATGGGATTAGGTACCTCAACCAAGGACAAGGACAGGACAACCCTCCCCTGACCATCAGAAATGGCGCGCCTGTAAGTTATGTGAAGCCCAAACGTCAAACCCAAGTTCCAGATTTCGGCAGAATGAGGGAATGTGGGTGGGGGCAGAGAAAGGGGGTGGAAACAAACAAAGGAAAAGAAGGCAGCAACAGAGAGAACATCTTTAAAGCACCAAGGGGAAAACCTTGTGTGCACACGAGTGAATCCTGGGCAGTGGGAGGGAGAGGATCTGTGACAGCCACAGCACTTAAGCACAGAAGGAATGTTGCGTGTTCAGCATCGACCATGCTTCCCTGGATCCTTCTAATGGCAAAGAAAGTGGTTTGTCATGCAGTGATTTGCACAAGTGGTTCCCACCTACTACTGCCGAACATTTTTTCCAATGCTGCTACTTAGTTATAGAATGGTTTGGGTTGTTTCCACAGGGTGCTATTCTTTTTCCTAAAAATGCTCTTTTAAAAAAGGATTATCTTACTGACTAGATAAATTGGAGAGTGCTTATTAGTAGCCCATAAATGAATTTTTTACTTTACAAAAGGTCTCATGGGAGAGTTTCTAAGTTGTGCTGGAGGGTGTTTAACACCTAGACAGTCAGCAGAAGCGTGCTGGTCCTTGTGAACAGCGCTGAACAGCACTGTGGCGGTGGTGGAAAGAGTGCCCAGAGGTGGTTGCGATGGGCTTAGACGCTGGGGTACCTGGGTCTTCCCTCCTCCCCGCTAATGCTCACCTCTGTGATGAATCCCGACAGGTCAGACAGGACTGAGGGTTGCCCCTGTACACTGGGGCCATGGTCATGCTTGCTAGGTGGGCACCAGCAGGCAGGTCTGGCCCTCTGGAAGGCCCACCCATGGAGCTTCCTTTGCAGCAAGCAGGGTGGCCCATGGCCGACTCTGGCCAGTTCCCATGCTACAAGTAGAGGCTAACAAGGGGTGGCCCCTCAAGGGTACAGGTCTAGACACCCTGAGTTTTGCTAACATTGACTTGTGGTGGTGGGATCACACTGAGAAACCTTGGCCTTGAAAATGCTGTGTCGAGCCGTCTAGACAGCTGGGCTACATCAGAAAGGAGCACGTCATCAGGACCACCCTGAGTGTGCTGTGGGCTAGTCTATGAACCAAGGTCCCACAGCGAATGCCCTTGGCATCTGCCATGGGGATCATGTCCTGGCAGCACCACACGCAGCCTCGGCAGTGGGTCCACAGCACGGGGTGCAGGCAGAAGGCAGGAGACACGGGCTGCAGAGCAGGTGGTTTGGTCGTTTCTGCACCTGCTGAAACTCCCGAAGTCCGTCAAGCTGGACGCTTTCTCCCAGCAAATGCTTCCTGGGACGAGTCCCTAGGAAACTGTGACAAACCCCCCCTCCCAGGGGAGCACATCCTTCATGGACAGTCGGGAGAGGACTAGCGTTTTGTCCAAATGCTTCCCTGCCCTATCCCCAGTCCTCCAAACACAGTCTGCCACCAAGAGCAGCTCAGTAAGTATCAGGGGGGACCTTCACTCGCTTAGCATCGTGGGAGTTGTGCAAGGCTTTCCTGATGGAGCTGCTGTGCAGGGAAGTCGGGGGTGATGTACTGAGACCAAGGGACTCAAGGTGTGCCTTGACGCTAGCGAGACCCCGTGAGAACTTCCCGTCAGTCTTGGATAAAACAGTCTAAGCTTCCTAAATGCCAGAGGCCCGATTCTGTGACACATTCTTCAGATACATTCTTCAGCCTTCTACGGTGACCAGGTCTCCAGCCTCCAGCAGGGCTCTCCCATGTGTGTATCTACGGCAGGGATACGCCAGGCCTGAAGCTATGATCTCCCTGAATTTTGATGAACTTTCTCTTGGGGGAAAATACAGCTACCTGTTCCACTCCAGGGGTGGCCAGAAGTAGGGAGTCTTTACCCCCTGGGGACTGGGGATAGTTCCCACACCTGACGCTTCCAAGACTATAGTTTGATTTTAAGCATATTAATTGGAGAGTATAAAAAGACTGTTTCCAGTTTACTTGGATTATTTGATGGGACTTCCTCAAGAAAGATCTTCCAATGATTTAAACACACACACACACACACACACACACACACACACACACACACACACTCCCTGGAGAGTAGGGGGCACCATGCTGGAGAGGGGCCTTGAGGTGAGCCAGGGGGGAACAGCAGCCAAGGGCCAGCTGTGCAGAACGCTGCCGTCCTGGGGCCTCCCTGCCTCCCCGCCATGCTCTGAGGCCCTGGCCTTGCTCAGCACCCCCGTTCCCTAAATGAGGGGTGTATGGCTCTTTCTTGTCCTATCCGTGCAGCACGCAGGCCTTCCCAGTGAGACAGGGGCCTGTCCTCAGGACTGTTGTTGTTAATGGCTTTCAATGGCGGGAGGGGAGCTCCCGCCCAGGCATGTCTGAGAGGGAAGGGGAGGGGAGGTGCTCTTCGCACTGGAGCCGTACCTGGGGCTCCTGAAGGACAGGCCTTTCCAAGTCTCCTGGGTGACATCTGCAGGACACTTCCTCTGTCCTTGCAGGATGAACCAAGTTTTCCAGACTCCCACCAGCTTGCAGAACCACCGTGTGGGTCTGGAAGTCCAGGGCTCAAACTTTGCCCCCTGTGGCTTTTCTTTCCTGATCATAGCCGGCACTACCCACTATTTCCAGGTGCCAGGGGGTGCTGAAGCCGAAGGCCTGTGGCTTCAACACTGTCACTGGGTGAGTGCTGCCCTCTAGTCGTTATTTTGAGAATTTACAGTCTGGGTCCCCAGCTCTGAGACTTGATTAGACCAGTCTAAGTTGACCCTTTCAGTACTTTCTTCACTGTTCAGAGGATGCCTGTCTCCACCTGGGATCGGAGAATTTCCTGCAGACAAAGCCTGCTCTGAGTGCTCTGAAAGGCCTCCCTGTAAGCAGGGTCACTATGGCACGCAGGCAAGAGGCCGATTTTCAGTAAGGCCAGTACAGATGGCTGCTAATGACCGGAGAGGCCCAGGCCAAGGAGACTCCCTCCTCCTTGTTTCCCTACTGGTGGTGGGAACCACGGCCCGGTGAGGAGTCCAGGTTAGGACCACATTCCGGAAGATACTGTCTTTGACGATGGGTTTCACTGAAACCAGGCCTTGCAAGTAATGCAATTGTCTTCATTCTGGAAGCTGAAATGAATGAAAATAAGCAATTTCTTTCTGGCCTCCTGAGGTTGCAAGTGCTTATAAATTACTGTTTTGATATCAGTTATAGGTGTTTCCTCTCTCTTCTTGATTTGATTTTTAAAATATAAATTTAGAAGAAAAATATGTGGAATATAATCTGGTGAATATTGTGGGATGATGTTTTAGTTTGCTTTTGGTATTCTTGCTAAGAGGAGTAAAAAGTATCCCCCTTATTTTATAAACTGTAAGACATTCTAAGTCACTCACAGAGGAAGAAGGAGGTTATCTCCGAATGAAGGCAGCCTTGCACAGTGAATGCATTTGGCATTATAGAAAGACTGCATTGTCGACAGCTACTAAGGCAGAGTTCTGCAGGGACAAACCCAGAGTCTGACAGAGTCAGACTTACTGACTTTTCAGGAGGGCCTGTGCTCCCGGGAAGTGGTGGGGCGCAGGCTCGGCACACGGAGGGGAGCAGGGGCTTCGTGAGAGTCAGGTTCTCGGAGGAGGGTTCTGCAGCGAGTCTGGGAAAGGCAGGGGTGCATTCTGGGTTGGCGGCTGATTCTGAGGCAGGATTAAAAGAAGCAAATGTTAACCAGGGGTTGGGTGCTGGCATGAAGTGAGGGTCGTTGACCAATTGGGCCTCCCTAGGGACGGATGGACACAGCAAGGAGGACCTGGTGGTGTCACCGGGGGGACTTTCAATTTTTTGTGTGGCTTTGTCTGTGTCTGAAAATGGCAGGACTCGCTTTTCTCTTTTGATAAAGCTAATGCACACTCTTCCAGTCCTGTATAGGTTTCAGTCATTAACAATCCTATGAATTAACAAAAAATCTCACCTCGGGTCAATAGATCTTGCCCATTGTTTGAGAACAAAATGGTGGGTTTTATTTTAGGCTGTTACCAGTTGCCTTATATCATCTTTCATTCTTATACCATCACAACACTTAATTTAATTATTCTGTCCTCGTGGTTTAGTTATGCTTGTCCCTGCTTTTCCCAAATATAATATGTGGTTTCTAGTTTTATACTCTCTTTTAATATCTGATAGCCTACTTTGTGTTCTCAGCCTTTTACTTCCTTAAAGAACTGTCTTCTTTACTTTTATATCTTTGGGTTGATGGAGTGTCAATTTCCTTTCCTCTGTGAGCTTGAGATATATACCCTCTTTCACTGGATACTCAAGAGTTTATAATGTGCATCCTTGATTTATCCACAACTGATGCTTCCTTGTACTTTTACTTGTTCTTCTATCCACTTTTAAATGCAAAGACATTACAATCTTTCCTCATAGCTACTTTTCTCTTGATATGTTTGCTATTGTTATGTATTTTAGCTCTAAATAACAAGACATTACTTTTGTGCATGACAAACATACCTTTGTGCTTTCTTTAGTTTAGATTTGCTTTTGACAAAGTTTTTAGCTTTCGTTTATCCAAAGATGTCTTCATTCTTCTTTCATTTCTGAGGAATATTTGACATGAAATTCTAGATTCGCAGTTGGTTTCTTTCGGCATCCAGAAGATACGCCACTGCCCCTGGCTTTCACTGTCTCTGATGTGACGCCAGCTGTCCATTTAATTAATGTTTTGAGAGGACAGTACAGTCCAACCTCAGTCCTCAGATGTCTTGGTTCTCAAACAGTTTGGCTCACCAAGGTGCTCACAGAAAACATGTCTCGGTTGTCTAGCAAAACTTTGGGTCTCGATTCTTGACCCGACAACCCTTTCATGCTGATACCTGTGTGATCAGTCACATGCCTGTCAAACGACAGGGCAGGGGGTCCTTAGCCATTGCAGCTGGTCCTGGCAACCCCCCTGGTTTTTCTGCTTTTCTGATCCTGGAGCTGAAATATGACTAGATGTCATCTCTAGGGAGGCGACCTTCTGTATTTGGCTGTAAATTGCTCCGCCATTGTGTTCAGCTCTCTGTCTCAGTGTCTCCATTCTACTGGCCAAGGAGCATCCTAGCTTCTCACTATCCGGCCTCAGCACCAAAACCATGCAGGTACAGGTGGAGGCCAGGTCCTAGGCTCTTAGGAACGAGACGTGTCTGATTATGAGCCCTGCCTACACAGATGCACACTTATTTCTGAAGGCCGATGGGGGAGGATCGGGCCTGCCTTGCCAGGGTGAGGCCAAAGGCTCTGCTGCAGCTCCTTCCAGTGAGAGACACCTGACATTCTCAAAGCTGGAGAAGTCAGGCAACACAACCAGAAGCAAGTCCAAGCAGGGATGGAATGGGCCTGGCTGCTTTATAGCCGCCACAGTAAGATTTGTAGGAAGGGTAGTAGCTGCCTCTGTGTGGGGACCATGGTACTATTGGGAGCTGAAAAGAAAGGTTTTCCACAAGACTTGCCACCAGGGGAGCAGCAGGCAGCAGCAGCTCATCCCGGGCTCGCCCCCCGACCCTGTCTCCAAGGGCCTGCCTTTCGCCTCTGTAACTTGTTTCCTGAGTCCGTGCAGCCCAGCTGGCTCACTTCTTTGCCTCTGTGACTTTCTATCTAAAGGGCCAAGGCAGCTAGCTCCACCTAGGCTCACCTGTGTTGCCATGAGCTCGCCACTTCTGTAAGTACTTCCTTTGTTTCCAGCAAAGTAAGTATACTCTCATGATCACCTGCACTTGTGTTGTGAAAGCCTTCCCGCATGAAGAACCCACACGTTCCAGACCGTGCAGGGACAGACCTGCCTCAGTCCCAGTCCCTTTTCTGTGACAACTGAACTGTGGCTGCTTTAAAGCTGAAGTCTCACAACTGTATGCCTGGGGGCTGTCTTTATTCTGGGAACTGCAGGAAGTTGGGAATCCTCTCCAAATCCCCCCATTGCTAAATAGTTGTTTGTTCCAGGCACCTGTTGCACACGGGTGGGTCATGCAGGTCAGGGTGCCGAAACCAGGAATGAGGCAGGTTTACAGGGAGGCCTGTCGGGGGAGCTGGCTCATCTGGAGGACAAGGCGCAGGCCTGATTAAGGCCCTCATCTACACACGTGCACTTTCCTCTTGAAGACTGGCTGGGAGAGGCTGTACCACCTTGCTCTCTTCCCTTTAATGAGAGGCACCTGGGCATCTTGAAGACTGGCGGGGCCATGGACCTCAGCAGCCTGCATGTCCAAACGGGGACTTACTGGACTCTGGCTACATTAAAGCTGCGTTAAACCTGATGCTTCACAATGATTTCTGACCCCTTTATCCTGGGGTCTCCATAGGAGACTGGGGACTGTTCTGAAGAACACCTTATCCTCAACCTGGAGTGCCCCAGGCCCTCCCAGGAACCTATTTCTGTGTGGGAACCATGTAGGCCCTTGATGTCTAGCACCAGGAACCAGGCAGGCCTAGGAAGGGGCTAGGTCCTGGGAGTGGGTTCCTGTGGGGACAAAGGACAGGCCTAATAATAAGCCCTCACCTATATGTGTGCCCACTGCCCTTCTAAAGCCTGAGCTGGGGGCGTCTGCACTGCCTGGCCAGGGCCAAGCCCAGAGGCCTGGCCATGGCTCGCTCCAGTGAGAGACACCAGGACATCTCGACAGAGAGACAAGCCAGGGGTCTGCTAGGGCAGCAGATCCACATGGGGACTGACAGGGCTGTGGCTGCTTTAGCACCGTTGCCTCACAGTGATTTCCTGAAGAGGCGGAAGCTCCCTTATGCTGGGGTCTAGGTAGGGAGCTGGGAATTGCCCCAAAGAGCCACACAGTTCTGCAGGGCCCAGGGCTGTTCCCTGTGTGTTCTGCACATGTGCCAGCCTTGCAGGTCAGAGGCCTGGGAACCAGGAACCAGGCAGGTGCAGAGAGTGGCCTGGTTGGAGAAGCCTCCACGTGAGGGAGAAGGCATAGACCTAATTAAAAGCCCTCACCTAGCCCTGGCTGGTGTAGCTCAGTGGACTGAGCGCGGGCATGCGAACCAAAGGATCGCAGTTCGATTCCCAGTCAGGGCACATGCCTGAGTTGCAGGCCAGTTCCCAGGAGGGGACGCACGAGAGGCAACCATACATTGATATTTCTCTCTCCCTCTCCGTCCCTTCCCCTCTAAAGATAAATAAAAAAATATTTTAAAAAAATAAATAAAAAATAAAAGCCCTCACCTACACATGTGCACATTTCCCATCAAAAGGCTGAGCTGGGAGAGTCTAGACTGGCTTTCCGGGGTGAAATTGGGTGGCCCTGCCATGGTTCTTTCCCGTGAGAGGCGCCTGGATGGCTAAAAAGGCCTGTAGGGTAAGTGGAGGCAGTCTGGTTGCCTCATCCAGGTGTCTGGGCAACTAAGGGAAACAGTGTTCCCATAACCTTGAGAATGGGCCTGATAAGTAGTGTTCTCATAGCCTTGACACTGGGTCCTATAAACAGTTCCCATAGCCTTGAGTGGGTTTGCATGCATAGTGTGAAGCTCCATTGCATAAGATCTGTTGGCACCCTGCTGGTTTTGTTTCTTTCAAGTATTTAAGGGGGAAGGGGCTTCTCACTGGACCCACACAGCTTGCAACATTCGTGGCTTGCCTGCCAGTGAACAAAGGCATGTGAAGCATCCCCATGGCTCCACACAGTGTCTTCTGTCTGCTCGGAGCTAGAATGGACTTGCTGGGCCTTGACTGGCTGCAATACAAGGCCCGAGACCCTATCAGACAGCAAGTCCACACGGTGACTGGCCTGCTGCTGCTGCTGCAAAGCTGCTTTCTCACAGGGATGCATTTTCAGGAGGGGTAGGGGGCTCCCTCCAAGCTGGGTCTAGGCAGGATGCTGGAAACTGCCTCCATGGGTTTCTCGGGCTCAGAGGGCCCTGGCTGCCCTGGGCCCTGTTGTACCTATGGGCAGGGTGGAGTGTGGAGGGTGAAACACAGCTACTGTCCATAAGAAGTGGGGCCCCAGAAGCTGGCTCACTGGGGGTCAAGGCGCTTGCCTAATTAAACCCCTCGTCTACATATATGGACATTGCTCCTCTTCAAGCAGAGCTAGAAAAATCTAAACTTCCTGGCAGGGTGAGGTGTGGCTAGCCCCTGTGTTCTCGCTACGGCGAGACATCTGGAGGTTTTGTTGGCCAGAGAAGCTCCGGACTCCAACAAGCGGCAAGTCTAAATGGGGAATGACTTGATGTGGTTGCCTTAAAACTGCCACCTTGCAATGATTTTTGATTTGGGGGAGAGGCAAGATCCCCTTGCAATCATGAGGATGGCCGGCGGGAAGTCACTCCCGGGTGGCCCTGGCCACTATGTGTGTGGAAACTGTGCAGGTCCGGCGTGCCCAGCACCAGGAAACAGCCTGGTCTTTTGTGAGGCAGGGTTCTAGATGTTGGCTCTATGGGGAATGTGGCATTTGCCTAATTATTAACCTTTACCTACACATATGCTCTTCCTGTGCCCCCCAAGGATGACTGGGCAGATCTGGATGACAAATAAGGGGAAACCAAGCAACAGGGCAAAGTTTCCCACCAACAAGACACCTGGACATCGTAATGGCTGAAGAAGCCCACAGCTCTGTCAGGCAGCAAGTCCCACATGGTGACTGACCCACAAGGTGTACTGGTGGCCCTGATATAGGGAAGTGACCTAAACCCAGTAGGCCTTAGCACAGAGTCCTCCCTCCCCCAGTTCAAATGGCAAGGCCAGAGCACAGGGTCCCCTTCCCCTAGTGTAAACGCCAAGGCCAGCCAGTGAGCCAGCCGGGAGATAAGGTGCTAATGGTCCAGCCTGCGCCAGTCAAAACATGGAGTGCTGACTAACCAAATAAAGAAATCTGAATTAACCCTTGCATTCCTCTGCATTCCACTTCTGTATCCCGTTTCTGCCACATAGCCCGGAAGAGATAGAGTATATAAGCTTTGTAACCCCTTTGTTTGGGGCCCAAACATTTGGAGTTAGGCTCCTCTGGGACCACGCGTGAATAAAGGATCGTGCTCTTAACCCCTCCGGTGTCTGGTCGTTTCGATTTTCTGTAACAGCCCCATTACAGCTGATGACTTCCAACCATTTTTGGAGGGGGCACTCACTCCGAACTGGGGGTGGACAGGAGGTCGGCACTGTCCTGAAAAGCCCTGTATGCCAGTGTGTAGGCCGAGTAGTTTGCCAGTGGGTTCTCTTGAGCTTTGTATAATGGTGATCATACAACGACAATTTTGCTTTTATGTTTTCATCATTTTCCACTTGCATTTTTGTTGTCTTTTGGCTAGGACCTTTAATATAGCTTTGAAAATAGTAATACTGGAACTCCTTGAGTTGCTCCAGGATTTTATGTGACTGTTTCTAAACTTGCACCGTTAAGTAAGGTGTTTGGTGGAAGATTTGCCGATAATAGACTCTCCACCTAATGAGAGAGAAACCTGATGCCCTGGAGACCTCCTCCTCCCCGTCCAGTAGCTTACCACACAGAGCCGGCTCTCAACAGCACAGCCCAAGACCTGCTGGGCTCTTGCAGTTCCCCTTTCCAACGACGCCACTTCCTAGACCAGGGAGCTCCTGCTTAGGCATGCTTGCATAGACATGCCCTGCTTCCTTGGCCCGGTAAACAGGGGGAGTGTTGTGAGGGCAGGGCCCCTGGCACGTGCAGTCTATGCTGCGAGAAGAGAAGATCTGGGGAGGGGGTTTGTGTGCTCTGCTACCTCTGTGTCGGTCTCCCAAGGACCCTTTCATATCGGCATGGAGACCACCGATGGAGAGTGCATAGGGTCCCTTTGCATAGCATTTTGGTCAACTGGAATGGAGTCTGATTGCAGGACAGGGTGCCCTCTGCCTTCCACACACCAGAGCTTACAGGCCTGCTATTTCAGTGTTTCGTATTTGTGAGTCTGGACTGGACTTGATGCTCTTTTATCGGCTTGCAAAATTGCGGTGGGGATTCTCTATACTGGACTGCATGGACTTACGATTGGTTACATGCTGTGACCTCTGGCTTTTGCACCCATAAATCCAGCTGAAAATGTGGCCAGGCATGACCGGTAAAGCTTGCCAAGACTGCACAGTGGCAATGTCTCAGACTAAGAGAAGGACGTGTGTTTGGCCCTTTCCCCTGACATTTAATGCAGGCACGGGTGGCTTACACCACTGCCTCCAAGATCGACAGTGCTTTCTGGCCAGTGGAAACCACTGCCGCTTGGAGTTTCACGGACTATAGAGATTTGCACAAGGAGTGGCCACTGATACTCCCATGTAGTAGTAGAACAACACTGACTGAATTTGCCACTCTAATTTCTACCTGGTCTGCTGTGCCCTATGTATACTCTGCTAGAAAAAAAATCAAAATCCATTTGCCTTACCCCGGGTGGCGTACCAGCAATGTATCATCAGTGGGTTGACCAAACCCTACCCCATGGAAATGGTTGGATGCTCAGAGGTTCTGTTGCAATGATAACAGTTTCACTTATAAAAAGGCTCCCGTTCCATTATGTGCTATCCAAGTACCACTGATCAGGAAATCATGGACATTGAATGAAGACCAAACCCAAGACCTGCTTCCAAGTGATCATCTTAGGGAAACTCTGGGCAGTAGCTTGAAGAAACATTCTGTTATAAAACCAATTAGCCATTAATTAGGAAACAAAAGGGCAAGCACTAGATTGGCCTCTCTGCAAACTATAGACAGGGTATTCCACACCAGTGGATTGTGGTAAAGCAGTTATACTGAGTCACTGGACATATGGCCACATTTCCGGGGGCCCCCTACAGCAGGAAGCCATGGAAGTAGCCCAGGGAAGCGTAAATCAGTCTCTGCCCCAGAATCTCTTATCTCCTCTGACCCCATAGAATCGCAAGCATTTGTAGCCACCTCAGAGCCTCTATATAACCTATCCCATTGCAGCCCCACTGCTGTTCTCAGTCTCTCTGCCTTCAACCTTGAGGACTTCTTTTTGCTCAGAATCTGTGGAAATAGGTTGCCTCCCAGAGACCAGTCATGACCATTGCCTTGAAAAATGTCCTCTTGGAACTAAATTTCAATATGGTGGGAAAAACTCCAAAAAGTTCCACTGTGCTAGGAAGATGAGGCATTTTATTATGAGCTACAGCTGGCCCCAAAGACCAGAGCCACTTTACACACAGGGGGCCCTTTCACCACCCAAAGTGCCTTTTCCTAGTGCATTACTAGACTGGGGCTTTGTCTAAAGACTGACCCCCCCAAAAAGACAGCCTGGTTCCAAGGTGAAGAAGCTTGCCCCAAGGTGGAAATATCTGATAGAATACTGTGTGCAGCACACTACCCAAGCGACCACAAATCGCCTGTCGCCCACAGCATTGAAGCTCTCACCGTAGGTGACACTGTGCTCGGTGCTCCTCACTGGAGAGGACACCTTTGCAAAGACACTGGGACCCTCTGCACGGTGCATGGACCAGCACGAATGGCTTCCCTGCCGTTCAGGACTGGACTTCTGCAGGCCTCTCTATGGAGACAGGTGCAGTTTGCCAGGCACTCGTTCTCTGTGGTGCGTGTGCACGCACGTATACCTGGGTGTGATGCAGCTCCATCTGGGCTGGCGGAGCCAGTCAAGCGTGTACGGCCATCTTCTCTGCTGATGAAACAACTGTCAAGGGCTGGGGCGCTCAACATCCAGTTTTCCCACTATGTGCCGAAAGATCCCACTCCCTCCAATGATGACCTGCGTGGAGTCAGCTCGACTGTCCTTCTCTGCTTACGAACACCGTGTACACAACTGTACAGCTTCAGCTTTGGCTGAGCGCCGAGTACCCAGAACTCAGGGGATGGAAACTGGGAGAGTCTGGGGAGGAACAGAATGCTCCTCTTCCTTCGTTATGGGACAGCACCCGCCTCTCCTTTTGTGTTTTCCTTTCGTGCCTGCTCAACCTCAGCAGACACCCAGGTCACAGTGTGCTTTCTCTGATGTCCGTGGACAGTCTGTTACATTGGCCAGAGCCAAACTCCTCCTTTTCCTATTACAGAAACAGAATGAACAGCCTCAAACAGCCTTCCCTACTGTTCTAGGTGATGTTCATTGTTTGAACCCCTTGTGATGCAGGGACTGCATCTGTCCCGGACCATGGGAGGCCACTGTGGCCTCTGTCCCAGACAGAGCTGTGGAGACCCCTCTGCTGGGCATTAGTCAGAACTGGCAGAGAGAGCAGTGGCATCTAATGAGCCTCAGGGGACCTGGCTGAGGGCTGACGAGAGACAAATGTGAATGGCCCCAGAGGCGCTGGTCCTCCTCACTGCTAGTGAGCTGAGCAGAAAGCTGGCTCGCCGGCCTGAATCAGTTCAGCAGAAGGAGGATGGCAGCTGCAGGGTTCCTTCCAGGAAAGTCATTTCTTCAAACAGGGAACCTCCTTCCTGGTGCGGACACAAAAGTTTCCTGCCCTCCTGTCTTGCAAAGACGTAGGGCATCGTGGGGAGGGGCCGTGCTGCACGCAGCCCGCGACCTGGCTGAAGCTCTCTGATGGCAAGAATTGGGGGATTCTGTAAGTTCTGCTGCTTTACCGCTGGCAAGTTTGCCTCTATAACACATTGTGTATGTTTATCACATGTTTATCAGTATATTTATCACACTGGTATGTTTATTACCAGTGGTGTGTGTTTTGGGCCTCTGTACACAACACTCCCCAATATCCACACTGCCAGTCTTCCTGGCCTATAAAACTTAAAATTCGTTGCCGAATCTACACCTTAGAAAGGATAACCTTAACTGCCACGCTGCACTAAATTCTGATTGTTCTAAGCTGATTATGATAATCCTGTTTGTGTTTGTCAGTGACTGCTTTGGGGGTGGGGCTGTGGTCCTCTGATGAACCACATGATAGAAGTAAAAGGCTGTTAAGGCTTTTAAAGCCTGTCTCCTGAAAACCTTTCTTGCTGTCAAAAAGAGACTCAACCCTGGCAGGGGTGGCGCAGAAGTTGTGCTGCAAGCTGCCCCCACCCCCACCCCCTGAACATGGTGCAGCCAGGGGCACAGAGCATCCAGCCGCAGCCTCGGCCCACCCAGTTCTGCCCGTCTGCTCCTGGTGGGTAAAGGCACAAAGAAACATGAATGGATAACAACAGACCATGGTATTGGCATAGTGGGAATCAGCAATTTTGCACAGGAAGCTTTGAGAGATGTTTATTGTAGTCTGCCTGAAATTGGGACAAGCGAGATGACTTGGAAGGTTTGGAAAGTTGTGAAGGCTGCTGGTGAACTCGGTTCCTCTCTATCCAGAGAAGTAACTGCAGTTAATGAAGCCCTTGCAGAAAACCCAGGACCTGTCAAATCTTGTTATGAAGATGGTCATCTCTTCCGGATGACACTGCGTAACCCTTCAGAACCAGAGAGCTAGTGTGTGAAGAAGCTTACAAGAAATACATAAACTCTGTCGAGGACTGAGAATGGACACCCCCTGCCTCAAGTAAAGTAGTATGAAACAGCCTCATCAGACTTAATTGTATAAATTATTAGCGGTGAACAGATGATTTAAAGTAGCAACTTATAGTAAGACCAATGGGAAAACTTTTAACAATGCTACTGGCAGAAAATATCCCAAAACTTTCTAGAGATTGCAGATAAATACAATTTGCATCTTTTTCACAACACCCTAGGATTTTTAGGCAAGGCTACAGTTATAATATACAGAAGCCTTGAAATTATCTGTGTTGACATCTAGTTACAAAATTATGTAATTCAAGAATAACATCATTATCTTGAGCCTGAAATTATACTGTGACTTGCTTACGTCTGCCTCTGGACTTAGGTCACAGCACTCAGCGGTCTTTCCGTGGGAGATGGCCTGTGGCCCAGAAAGGTTCCTGTGTGTTGTTAGAGTCAGGTGACGAACAATAGCATCTCGGTTGTACAACAGACTGTGCTTGCTGGTGATGTTTCTATACCATGAAGCAACAGCCTTGCAGAAAAATAGGCAAATTTAATAATAAAGCATTCGACTTCATCATTAAAAAAACAAAAATACGATAAAAAGAGCCCGGAGAATCGATGTCCGTGCTGACGTCCCTAAGTCTGTGCCACATGCTGGGAGCCCTCGCCATGCGAGGGGCTGAGAGGAGGCCCGCGTGGGGACCAGCCGCCTCTCCCAGGGCGGCAGAGAGAGGAGGAGGAGTGCACCCCTAAGACGACTGATCCTAGAATCGCTCTCATCCAGGTTTCCTGCTTTGGGAGAACAAAACCTCATTGTTTGAGGCAACTGAATAAAAACGTTCTGGATGGGTGCGGTGCTTTATAATGTAAAAGAATTTCCACCCTAATTCTGTAAACATGTTATTTTACATTTCACCTGTGCATTGAATGCTTTTCTCCCTCTATTGAGATGACCATATGACATTCTTCTTTTAATTCGTTAATGCAGTAAATTATGTACAGAGGTTTTCTCATGCTGAACCCTTGCTTTGCTCGGATAACCCCCACTCAGTCACTACGCTTTGGCTTCAATTTGTTACATGTACTTAACGTTTTTGCATCTGTACTTATTAGCGATATTTGATTTTTCTTTTATTCCCCTTGTTTAGTTGGTTTGCCTCACAAAATGGGCTTGTTAGGTTCCTACTTATTCTATTATCCGGAACAACTTGTGTGAGAGAAAGGTGGTCTATTTTTATAAAAATCCCCTGTAACCTTGTTTGGGCTTGGAGCCCAGCAGCATGCGGGCCTCCCTGTGTATGGAAGTGCTTTTTATAAAATGCCAATTATTTGAAAATTGCAAAGACTTCTTTGTAACCCAATATATAGTCAAATTTCAACATTTTTGTATGAGTCTTTGTGCATGAAAGCGCTTTTATACATCTATTAGCTTAAGCCTATTAAACATATTATTCAAAATTATTTATTTTTGGTCTGATTGAGCTATGTTTTCAGAGAAATATATTGTAAGATCCCTTCTATAACTTTGAATTTTTTAATTTCTTTTTGTAATTATGTTACTTTCTACTTTATAAATTTTGAGGCTACATTGTTAAAAGTTTATACATGATCAGAATTACTATGTTTTCTTTGCATACCCCCTTTTTTATTTAAGTAATATAATTTCTTAATGCTACTAAATCCTTTTTGCCTTAAACTCTGTTTTGTCATTTATTAAGTATTGCTGTACCCACTTTTGGGGAGACACACACACACACACACACACACACACACACACATATTTTTTTTTCTTTTCCTTCCTGCCATCACGTGAGTGACTTTTGCCTGATCTAATTTTACACTTTCCTCCCCCTTGGCCTGGCTCGACACCCTTGCAGCCCAATGACACCCGTACGTGGTCCCAGACTCCTGTCAACACACACTGGCAAAATGCTGACCGTCCATAATGTACAGACTGTTTGCCTGGACCGGACCTCATGCTTCCTGCTGGGCTGAGGCGGGGTGCGGCCGGTTGGTTCAGGAAGGTCGAAGGGGTTTGTTCCCAGCCCCCTGCACCTGTGGAGTCCTGACTGGAGCCCACTCTGAACTGCACCAGCCTCCATCAAAGCTTTTCTGATCTTCTACCCTTTCCCTGAGTGGGATTTTTAAGTTTTCTGCGTGTATACTTTTCTCCGCCTATACAGGTACCCTGACCGCTGCATAGTCTTTGTGATCACTGGTGCCATGGAAACCAGGGCCTTCCCCCCGCCCCCGCCCCGAGTACATACACTCCACCCCAGTCCTCAGAGTAACCCTGCCCCCCAGCAGCAGCCACAATATCCCATGTTCCCCCACCAAGAAGATTACCTGCCTGTTTATTCAATGCCTCTTGACCTCATCCCCAAAACTCCTTCTAAGGGTCCATGTTCTGGGGC
>PVKM010000150.1:65203-106885 GCA_004027735.1 Carollia perspicillata | reverse complement strand
AATGCAGTTGAGGTGAAAGTTAGGGAAAACCAATGAGGGATGCGCATGCACCCTGGGAAGCCACTTCCCCCCCAGGCCTGAGGGTGTAGGGGGTGAGTGGTCACCAGCTGTTCGCAAGGTGTGCAGCTGGAACACTGAGGTGCTCTATCTACAGGCTGCCCCGTGGCCTCCTGGAGCTGCTAGGCCTCACCATACCAAGCCTGGGCTCCAGTAGGCTTCTTCCTTCCTTTGTGGTGATGGGCACTAGCCATGGACCTTCTAGGAGGCTTGCCCCCTCACAGCATCCTTTTTTTTCTCCCTAAGACTCTCCCTAAGAGAGTCCTGCTTTCTGGATGTGTGAGCATTTCCCTTCCTTGCTTTTGAGTTTAGTTATCTGTTCATTTATTGAAAATAAAATCTGTCTTCTTAATCTTGATCATTTTCACTATTTGGTACGAGGGAGGATTTTGCATGATATGTTGTTCATTTAGCTAACTTGAAACTAGAACCCTATGTATGTTCCAATAATAATGTCAAAATCTACAAGTTTACAATTCCTCACCTACAATTCTGACATCCACAAAACTCTGTAAAACCTCAAGTGTTGTTTTTTTAACCAATTGTTTGGCTGCTGAGCTTGACTGAATGTCAGTTTTGGAAGCAAACCCACCATGAATCGATATGCCACTTTTTGTCTTTATTTATCCTTCTTAATGTGAATGTCCAGGTGCTTCAATGCTGAAATAGTCATCTGTTTTTCTGCAGCTGCTATAGATTTATTTTGTTAAAAACCTTTTCTGTGATTTCAGCTCGATGCAGGTGGGGGAGGTTAGCAAACGCACTCATTTTGTGGGTCCAGTTCTAGGCTCTCCCTCTGCTTTGGGCAAGTTACTTAGGCAAAGCCTTGTTTGTGCAGATATAAAACCAGGGTCATATCTGCAAGGGTTTCGGTTGGTTCCTGGGAGGTGGACGTGAGATAAAAGCACTATTTTGTCTGCTATTTAGCACAAAGCCTGAAGCACAGTGAACTCTCAGTAACTAAAAGCTGTTACTGTTACAATATGGTGCACACTGTTCTGTGACTTTCTAAATTTAACCCTATGTAGTAGACTCGTTTCCATGTCATCAGCTTGATCTTTGTGTTTTAATGGTTTTATAATGTCATCGCGATAGACCCCTGTAACGCATTTTCTCTACTAGCACCTGGAAGTGTTTGCTGAAGTGTGGGCGTGGACGTGTTCCAAATCTCTCTGGCTCCTGTTTCCCCAGAGGGCGAGGGCTACCTCAGTCGCTATCCCGGGGTGCTTGGCCCGCAGCCTCCGTTCATAAGCCTATCACCCTGTTTTCGTTGTTGTTGTTCCACTTCAGGAATCTGCAGTATTTCTGTATTTCTGGAAAGTTCCTTGTAATTTCTTGGCATTGCGTTTTTGCATCTTTTGTTATGTCCTAAATATCTTTCCACGCTTGTACACCTGGTGAATTCCTGACCCTTTAAGAGCCTGTCCTGGTGAATAAACCCTTTCTGGCCTAAACGAGCCCCTCTGTCCTCGCAGCCCGTGCGGAGACCTCCTTATCGTGGCGCGTAGCACACTGAGCCGAGGTGCGGACGCCTGATGGCAGGATGGCCATCAACTTGGGGCGACAGGGCCCGAGAATGGAAACATATCACTGACTTTTGAATCCCCAGAGTCTAGCACACAGTATCACTTAGGAGACACATGCACTTTTGAACAAATAAGAAAATAGGTTATTTCTATATCTTGCACACATCTCTCTAATTCTGTGATTCAGACAGTAAGGTGTGTTTGAACACACCGACCCCCCTCGTCAGAGGTGACTGTGTCGAGGACGGCGCTGGGGCTCGTGCTCAGTTTCTTGGTTGTCTCGCACAGCACCTGACAGACTAGACAACGGAAAAGTGACCAGTGGGACTGAATTTAGCCTTGAGGGGAGCATCTCGGTGAAGAGAGGGGATCCTCCAAAGTTGTGCGTGCAGCCAGCCGAGGAGCGGGGGTCAGGCTTCCGGACTTCAGATTCCTGGGGAACGCTTTCCCCTCTGCGACATCCTGTCTCCAGTTCTCTGCTCCTGCCAGCCGCTAGCTGGGCTTCTCCTCCATCACCCAGAGGGTCATTCAGTTCCTTACTCATTCCCAGATAGGACTTTAGTTTTGAAGGTAATTCCTGTCTCTCTTTGCAATCAACCCAAATTTCTCTTTGGGCAGTTTGCTTGCTGGGGTTTATTTTCTGTAAATAAAATCATGAGGCAGCTTTGGTAACATCTCGGTAGTTGCTTTGTTGTTAAATAAGGCAGCCCAGTAATCTAGCAACACGACCTGGAATTTTATATTGGGCCTTTGTCACGGCAGAGTCTGACTTCCACACTGTTGCTGCTTGCTGTGCAGGTAGGAGACAAACAGCAGGGGATTTAATTCTCCTTTAATTTTCTCTTTCCTCGTTTTTTCTGGATACATTCAAACCAGGGGTGGATGGCCCTGGAGTGAAGGGATGGCCAGCGGAGAGTCTTCTCCATCCTTGCTGCCTGCCTTTCCAGAGGGCAGAAACCTTGTTCGCAGCTCTCTCCATCACAACAGCCTCCCCCACCTCCTGATCTGGCCGTGAACGTGGCTCCCGCATTGCATCCCTGTGACCTGTCGCCATTATCTGGCTCCACCTCACTCTTGGAACTGAAACCTGAGATGGCCTTACTTGTTTACATCCTCGCCTCAGTTTATTTTCCCTCTAGGCTGTATCACAGACCATGGTTGTTTGTTTGTTTCATTTCTCTCTTTTCTTTTTTTTTTTTTTACCAAAAGGAACTCTGTAGATCTCAGTCCTAGTGCTAATTTACTTTAAAGGCCCCTTGGGGGAAAATCTAACTGTCTTTTTTTATTATCAGTATCTCAGGGTCTATTGTTCAGGTCGCCCCTTGGACTGGAGAGATTTGTCTCAAGCTAGAATGGTTTCCCAATCCACTGCAGATGGAGACTCTTTCTTAGGGTGATTCAACAGGAAAGTCCCTCAGTGAGGACAGACACTGGATGTGTCCCCAGAGCTGGGTGTCTCCTTCCTCGTACTATTGGGAAGTATGGATCCTGCTTAAAACATACCCACTCACCTTTTCAGTGACAGCACCTGCTCCTGGAACCAGTTATCATCCTGGCCACAAACTGTCTGATGGGTTTCCCCAGGGAACCCCCTGCCCCAGCCCGGTAAAACAGACTGAGCTCAATGACCTTGGTGGGGAGAGCCGCAGGTGCACTGGCTGCACCGAGTCAAGTGTGGATTTAAGAATGTGCTAACGTCTCCTCACAGGTTATTATGGAAACACGTGAACTGATAGTCCTTGGTTTTATAGATATTTTTATTAACTTCACTCCATAGTGAAAATTAAAGTGCACATTAGTTTCATTATAGGAAGAATTTTGCAAAACCAAGAATACCTCTGACAACTCAATTCTAAAGATACTCCTATCGAATGGTGCATGTCTTTTCCCAGCCTAAGAGTAGTTGTCATGATGTGATGAAAGCAGTTTCACGAAGACCAATGACTTTTATCTCAAAGAACGGCCAGCTCTGTCTTCTCTGTTTCTTGTCACCCAGACTGATTTCCAAGATGCCAGAGGCTTCCCTCATTCTGAGCCCGGCACTTCCCGTCTCAGACTGTCATTTCTTTTCCATAAGAAGGACCCAATGCTCCTCCTGGGGCCACCTAAACTGCTCATGTGGCCAGCACGCCCTTACTGAGGTCTCGTTACATGCCAGGCGGTTTTCCAGGTGCTAGGATCCAATAGTGACCTCGACACTCCATCTCTGCCCGCATAGAGAATAGATCTGTGGGAATCAAATCTTTTTTTTTTGAAAGGAAGAGGCGGACAGCATGATTTTATTAAATGCTCTTGGTAAAATGTTGGAGGATCTTAAAATCCTATATTTTAAACTAATGCAAGCACTGCAAATGATACCCTCCTGAACCTAGCTGACATATCAAACTAGGGAAAGTTAATTTAATATAATTTAAGTTGGAGGCTAAATAATTGTACTGTACTTATATTTCTCTGCCCCCTTCCCCCTTGTGACTGGGCGTACTCCCAGTCTCCTCCCATTCCGCAGAGGTGGCCAGGACTGATGTGTTTTGTGGACTCACTGAAAAGTTTCCGTACGGTGAGCAGCAGGGACTGTGGACGGTCTGGGATGAAGACACAGTCACTCTGTATTGAACAGCTGACTTTACCAGAGCGCAACCTCAATCTCTCTCCAAAGCCATTTTAGACGTATTACCGGTGGACACAGACAAAAACAGTGTGGTGATGGCCAGAGCAGGGGGCAGTGGGGGCTGGGAAGAGGAGGAGGGCGAAGGTGGGCGGGGAAGCGAGGACATCTGCAATAGAGTCAATAATAAAAATAAAGAAAAAAGTCACTTTAAGATACAGCAAAATGCTAGTTTCTGTAACAACTAAAATGATATTTTCTAACTTCAATTCAGTCTCTACTGTATGAAATTGGAAACCTTGAAGGTTGCTGTTCAAGTTTGTTAATGACCTAGATTTGATTTTCCGCCCACAGAATTGAGGTCTGAGAATCCATTCTCTTCTACAGAAGGGACAGACCGTCACTTATTATTCCTAGGTTTTGTCCATGCCGGCAAATCTTCCTCTTTGGGGGCTCAGGAATCCAGCTGGGCCCAGGCTGGTGTGACCCAGCTGGCCGGAGCATCATCCCTTGGACCCAAGTGTCGTGGGTCAGAGCACGCTACTGGATTGTGGTTCGATCCCTGGTCCAGGCACGTCCGAGAGGTCAACCAACTGGTGTTTCTCTCTCTAGAAGTGGTGACAAAATGTCTGGGGGTGAGGAAAAAGAAGGAATTCAGTTGGCTGTTCACCAGTGTGCAAGCAATAAAATTCCTGGAGTCAGCGCAGGACCTCTGCTGCCACGGCAGCAAAGCGCCCCACTCAGGAGAACGCTGTGCAGGGCCACCCAGGGAGTGACGCAGTCCTCTGTGAGCTTGCCCTCCGTGCTGACTTCCGGGCTACTTTTTGAACTGTATGCTAAAGGAGCAAATAATATTTATTTATTTGTACTTTTTCTTCACACGCATTTTCTACCCACATTTTTCACGTAACAGCTTTAGTTGAAATATCCAGTTGCCTTCAGACCTGGTACTTCCAATTACAAAAGGCAAAAGAACATTTCATTGAAACTAATAAAATAATCTTTAAATATACATTTGGTGTCACTCATAGAAGTTCACCTTTTTATTCGTGTCAAAGCAAAATCATGATCTGACTAGTAAATTTGAGGGGATTTGGAGGAATCTTTATTTTGATGAAAATCCACAGCATGGAATTATTAGAAAAATGCAAAGTAAAAGCTATAGTTAAACATATGATATAAAATCACAAGATGATAGTACATGAATTGCATCTCAAAGAACTGTTTATTCATCTGGGATAGACAGAAGAAAGCCTCATGTACCAGTGAGCTGGGACGCTATATTACAAATCAGATTCTAAATCAGATCTTGTGCTGAATGTAATGTTGGTATTTCAGGACTTGGCATTTCAAGTAAGTGATCATTATAATATGTATTTAAGAAGTGGTAATAAAAATAATAATACTGAACCACATTGCCTCTGATATATCTTATGTCTACTCCAAAACGCATGTGTAAATGGGTATCTTATGCTAAATAAAATCTGGTTTAAATTAAGTACAATAACCAAATGGTTTCTTTGAAAACTGGTTATTAAAAGAAAAAAAATAAAAATTCACACTATTATAAACTCTCTAAGATTCACTCAGAAGTAAAAGACTAATTGTATGTGGGGGTTTACCCACACATTCACAGTCATTACCACTGTATGTCTACACAGAAGGCTTTATCCTGAAGTCACTTTTGGCAACCCCAAAATACATAAACTATGAACTTCCACAGTGGAATTCTAGACTTGAACGTTGTAGCCTCAAAGCACTGACAGAAGCAAGGGGGAAACCACCTATGAGAACAAGTCAGAATGAGGCTTCCAGTCAAGATGTTGGATAGGCAAATGTGATACTCCCCTCCTCCCACAATCACATCAAAATCAGAACTAAACTACAGAACAGCCATCATTCAGAACAGCCTGGAATCGAGCTGAACAGAATCCTGCAACCAGGGAATTAAAGAAGCCCCATGAGACTGGTGGGGGGGTAGAGATGCTAATGGCTGGTCCCACACCATGTGTAATGGATAAAAATTGGGGAGGATATCTCTACTGAGGAGGGTCTTTGAAGGAGTGAGGGGTTTCAGTCCCACACCAGGGTTCCAGTGCCAGGAGGAGAAGTCCCCATAACTTCTGGCTGTGAAAACCAGCAGGACTTGAGGCTGAGTGAGACAGAGGGCTTCTGGAGTCCCAGGCAGTTCCTCTTAAAAAGCCCACATTCATGGACTTACTCGGACACACTCCCTCTGAGCTCCAGCATGGAGGCAGCAGCTAGAAAGACATTGGGGACATAGGAGGAGGAACTGAACTGTCTGGCCTCGGGGAGAGAGCTGAAGGGACAGCTTTCTCCCAGACAGAAGTGCTGGCAGAGGCCATGGTTATCGTGCTGAAACCTCCTCCCACACAGCCAGCAGGCAGGCGCCATATCTGAGTCTCCATCATCCTGGCTCACACTGTGTGTCCTGCCCTGGGGATCCCCTGAGACTCCAGCCCACACAACTCGCAGGCCCACGTAAGCTGTTTCCAGTGGCTTTTTTATACAAAGGTCCTGCCATGGCTCATACTTGAGATTTTCCTAAAATCTCAGCAACATCTGGCCTCAGCATGCCCTGTACCTCTCACTAAGTGGCCCTAGGCCCACACTAGCAGTAGATGGCCTTGGTTCACACACTGGCCTTGTCTAGGCATCTCCAAGCCCCACACAAGTAGCAGCCATCTGAAGAATGCTTTGTAGCTCATGCTGGGTGACCCGTAGCAGAACACAGGTGGTGGCTGACCTTGACCTGTACCTTCTGGGAGGCCCCAGAGCTAGTGCACCCAATAGACAGCTTCAGGCATCCTCCAAGCACCACCACCCAACTATTCCCACAAGTGACACATTCAAGGAGTGAACTCAGCAGCACCAGAACCCTGCTGAAGTAAGTCCTGCTCGGTGGGGGTGGGTCCCTGCACGGCTGATCTTCCGAGGTGGTCAGAGGTTGGTAATCAGTGGTCACAGCTTGGTGGTAGGTGGTCGCAGCCCATTCTTGCAGCTGACTGTCCTGGGTAAAACTCTCCCATTGACAGGTCAACAGCAATCAAGGCTCAACTAAAAGAAAAGGGCATATACCACCCATATGAGGGTCATACCATGCCCAGCTCGGGTGGTCAAGGAGGCTGTGCCACTGGACCCTACAGGACACCTGCTACAACAGGCCACTCTACCACACCTGGGAGATATACCAGTTTTACCTAAAACATAGAAACAAACACAGGGAAGCTGCCAAAATGAGAAGACAAATAAACATGTCTGAAATGAAGAACAGAACAGAACACAGAAAAAAAATAAACTAAACAAAATAGAGGCAAGGAATCTACTAGATGCAGAGCTCAGAAAACTGGTTATAAAGATGCTCAGTGAAGTTAGTGAGGACTTCAACAGCATAAAAAAGGACCAGTCAGAAATGAAGGATACACTAGTTAAAGTGAAGAATAATTTATAGGGAATCAACAGTAGAGTAGATGATTCCAAGAGTCATGTCAGTGATTTGGAATATAAGGAAGCAAAAAACAACCAATGAGAACAGCGAAAAGAAAAAAGAATTGTAATAAATGAGGATAGTGTAAGGAGCACAACTTCAAGTGTATCCACATTCACATCATGGGGCTGCTGGAAGGAGAAGAGAGAAGGCAACAAACTGGAAACCTATTTGAAAAAAGTAATAACAGAAAACTTCCCTATATTGGTGAGGGAAAGAGACATACAAGCCCAGGAAGCACAGAGAATCCCAAATAAGGTGGACCCAAAGAGCTCCACACCAAGACACATCATAATTAAAAGGCAAAATGTTAAATAGAAGGAGAGCATCTTACAAACAACAAGAGAAAAGCAGATAATTACCTACAAGGGAGCTCTCATAAGATTGTCAGCTGATTTCTCAATAGAAACCTTGCAATCCAGAATTGAGTGGTAAGAAATATTCGAAGTCATGAAAAGCAAGGACCTATAACTACCCCGTAAAGCTATCGTTCTGAATTGAAAGACACATAAAGAGTTTCCCAGGCAAGAAAAAGCTAGAGTTTATCACCACCAAAATCCGAGCTATGTGAAATGTTAAAGGGTCTTCTTTAAGAAGGAAAAAAAAAGATAAAAATATGAACAATCAAATGGCAATAAATACATAGCTATAAATAATTTAATCTAAGAAAACAAAACAAATGAACAAGAAGAACAGAAACAGACTCAAAGATAGAGAGGACATTTTGATGGTTGCCAGATGGGAGGGTGGTTGGGGGGATGGGTGAAGAGGTGAAGGGATTGAGAAGTACCAATTGGCAGTTACAGAATAGTCGTGGGGATGTAAAGTACAGCATAGGGATGTAGTCAACACTATTCTAATAACCATGTGTGGTGCCAGATGGGTGCGAGATTTGTTGGGATGATCACTTAGTAAGTGGTACAGTGTCTAACCACTGAGGGGCGCATCTGAAACTAATATAGTAATGTGTGTCAACTGGAATTTAAAAGTTAGAAATGATTTAAAATAGAAAGTTATTAAAGTCATGAAGGTTGATTAATAAGATTATAAATTCATTAACATTGATTAATAAGATTATATAGGTTTTAAGTGTATAATTCTATAATGCGAGGGGAGACCCCCAAAACAGAATTTATTTATAAAAATTGCATATTCATTTTCAGATGTTAAAACTTCAGTCACCTTCAAAGTACTCTCCATTTGATGCAATACACCTATTGAAACTTCTTTCCACTGCTCAGAACAGTTTTTGAACTCATCAATTTTGATGCCTTTTAGTTCTGCTGTTTTTCTGTTTCTCCTCTTCCACATGGGCAAAATGTTTCCCCTTGAGGACTTTGTCATCCAGGGAAACAAGGAAAGTTTCTCCGGGTGTGATCAGATGAATAGAGAGGGTAGGGTATGGAGGTCATGCTGTTTTTGGTCAAAAACTGCTAAACACTCAGCGCAGTGTGGGCAGGTGCACTCGTAAGTCACTCATCATGAAATGAATGTTAAATGAGCATTTAAGAGTCTTCAAAACAAAATCACTGAAGCTGAATGCAGCCTCTCACAACAACGCCAGCTGGTACACAGATACAGATGGTTTCCTTGAACACTCATCCAGCCGGGGAACCCTGTTCCACAAGGGGCTTGCCCTCCAGAAGATGATTCTGTTTGGGGGGGTTCCCCTCATAGATCATCACCTAAAGTTAAATCTCCTTCCATCGCCATATATTTGACCCCCTTTACCCTTTAGTACCTCCCTCACCCCACCTGGCTTCCCTTCTGGTAACCACCGTATTGTCTGTGTTGAGTTTTTGTTTGTCTTGTTCATTCGTTGCTTTCTGTTTTATATCCCACATATGAATGAAATTGTAGGTTCTTGCCTTTTCCCATTTGACTTATTTCACTTAACATGATGATCTCAAAATCCATCCATGTTGTTGAAAATGGTAGTATTCCATCTTATGGCTGCACAGTGTTCCATTGTGTATATATATCACATCTTCTTGATCTAATCCCACATCAAAGAACGCTTCATTGGTTTCCACGTCATGGCCGTTGTAAGGAATGCTACAGGGAACATAGGGGAACATATACCTTTATAAATAAATGTTTTCAAAAATTTCCAGTAGATACTCAGAGGAGGTATTCCAGGGTCACATGGTAGCTCCATTCTTAATTTTTTGAGGAACCTCCATACTGTTCCATAGCAGCTGTACCAATTTACATTCCCACCACAGTGTATGAAGGTTCCTTTTTCTCTACAACTTCTCCAACACTTATTTCTTGTCTTGTTGATAGTAGCCATTCTAACAGGTGTGAGGTAATATGTCATTGTGGTTCTGATTTGCATTTCCCGTATAACTAGTGATGCTGAACATCATTTCATGTGTCCGTTGGCCATTTGTATGTCTTTCTGGGAGAAATGTCAGATTGCTTTATTATTAAAGAAAACAGGAGACTCTCCTAGCCTTCAAACATTCTAACAAAGGTTTCCATGTTCTCCATAATTTATTTTATAGATGTTTTAGAAGCATTGTCCTTCCCCTTTGCTAGTCACCTATTCCATTATTTTAAATGCATCACACATTTTCCTAAAGCCCTTTCCTCCAGGTTTCCCTGCAGGTTTGTGCTGTGTGGTGCTTTGCCTGTGGCTGCCAGGTCATAGGCGTCTGCTGAGCTGGGTCTGGCTGAACGGAATTGAATCAATGAACATTTGTGCAACGAGAGACCTAACTTGGTTACCTGGGGTCATTCAAATCCCAGCTTTGTCAGCAACCTGCTGTGTGACTTGACACAAGTCACTGAAACTTCCGTGCCCTAGAGTCCTCGTTGCTGAAGTGGGGGTCATGACGGCAGTCACCTCGTGAGGCAGTGAGAGCTGAGACAAGAAATGCTCGCTTACGACAATGGCTGGCCCGTGAGTGCCTGGTAAACGTTAGCTGTGGACGACAGAAAAAAACTAGATGGAAATGAATCACTTTAGGACAGAGCTCTTGAATATCTTTAAAGACAATTCCCACCCAGCTCTTACTGTATAAAGGCTCAGGTTATCTGCAGGAAAAGCCTGCTTACTGTCCACCCTGCAGGGCGGGGCTTCCTTTCCTGTTGGACCTGTGGGAGGCCTGGCGTGGCTCCCCAGTCAAAGCTGCGCCGAAGCAGAGACCAGCCTTTCCGCCTCACCCTGATCCCATATTAACTCCAGTTCATTGGGAAAAACACTTCTTTATTTATTTTTATTTTTTCATTCATCACCCAAAGATGTTTATGGATTTTAGAAAGAGGGGAAGGCAGAGAGAGAGAGAGACAGAAGACAGAGAAACAGACATCGATGTGAGAGAGAAACGTCAGTTGGTTGTCTCCCATATGTGCCCTGACCAGAGATCTAACCCACAACAAAGGCACGGTATATACCCTGACTGGGGGCTGAACCCATGACATTTTGGTGTTCAGGATGACACTCTAACCAACTGAGCCACCCAGCCAGGGCCAGGGTGAAAATACTTTTGATAACACATTTTTTTAAAATCCTCATCTGAGGACCCTTTTTCATTGCTTTCAGGGAGAGAGGAAGGAAGAGAAAGAAAGAGAAACATTGGTTGCCTTCTCATATACACCCTGACTGGGAATTGAACCCCCAACATTTCAGTCTACGGGATGACGCTCCAACCAAGTCACACCAGCCAGGCTTGATAACACATTTTCCCCTGGGATTCTTACCTAGATCCATGCATGACTTTCCATTTCCATAACTAATGAATGCTTCTAGCAGATTCGGTGGTCCTCCCCACTAAAAAGGACACATTTGAGTGACACTAAACCAGAGATAGCAGCTGAGACAGGCTACCTGCCACAGAGAACCTCATTCAGAGATTCTGGTTCTAAGGGACAGAGCGGAAGCTGTCTGCTTCATTTCCCTTTGTACCAGTGCCCTGTGTGACATGTGGCATATCTATTTTACTTCTAGCTCAGTCTCGGGAGGAGATGATCAATTTACTTGAAATTTGAATGCTTATCAGCAATTAACTTAAAACTAGGGATCTGGAGATTTCTGACTAGCAAGAAGACGTCTTTCATCTCTCCCTCTGTCTGAAGCTTGTCCACTATACATCATCATGGGTCAAGCAAACTACTGGGAGACTACTGAGTCCATTTCATAGCTCAAAAGGGCATTTTTCATTTCCTATAATAAACATCTTGCTACTTTAAACAGTTTTCTAAAGCAAGCATGGTATATAAGTAAAAGTGGCTAGCTTTTTACTTTTACAAATTTTGCTGACTTTCATTAACTACCAACAAATCTAGTGTCTGCTCAAGTTGCCATGACAAAATAGCATAGACTGGGTGGCTTAAGCAACAGATATTTATTCCTCACAGACCTAGGATCTGGAAGTCCAAGGTCAGGTGCCAGCATGGTGAAGTCTGGTGAAGACTTTCCTTTGCTTGTGATTTCTTTTTTTTCTTATTAAACATTTTATTTACTTACTTTTAGACAGAGGGGAAGGGAGGGAGAAAGAGAGGGAGAGAAACATCAATGTGTGGGTGCCTCTTGTGTGCCCCCTACTGGGGACCTGGTCCACAACCCAGGCATGTGCCCTGATTGGGAATTGAACCAGTGACCCTTTGGTTTGTAGTCTGGTGCTTAATCCACTGAGCCACAGCAGCCAGGGTTGGCTTGTGATTTCTTGATGATTATTCTGCATAGGGATTATTAATCATGGATCTAAGGTAAACATCTTTACATAAAATTTGAAACATTGTAGCCATTATTTCTTTGAGTATTTTTTTCTGCTCTCCTTCCGGGACACCAACTTGATGCTGTTTCGGAGAAAGCCAGTGATCTCTCTATTAATTTCTCCTTGTTCTTAATGTGGATAATTTCTCTTACTATCTATTGGGGTTCACTGAACTGTTCTTCTGTAGTGTTTAATATGCTGTTAATCCATGCAGTCTATTTTTAATTTTAGATATTGTGTTTTTAATCACCGGAAGTTTGGATATATTGTAAAGCTTCAGTTTACTTTTTATCATGCTCATGTTTTCCTCAACCTTTACCATAATAGTTATTTTAATACCCTTTTCTGCCAGCTCCTTCATCTACATCACGTGTGAGTATGTTTCTGTTGATTGAGTTTTTGTCTGGTTATGCATCATACTTGCCCGCTTCTTGCATGGATGGCATCTTTTTTATTGGATGCTGGACACTGTGAATTTTACGTTGTTGTTTGCTGGATGTGCTGTAATTCTTTAGATATTTTTTAGCTTTGTCCTGGGATGCCATCAAGTTACTTGAACTTCGTTTGATCTCTTTGAGAATTGATTTTCAGCTTTGTTGGAGGGTGCACAGACTTCAATAAGACATTAGGAGATCGTCTTTGCCCTCTGGCTGGTACTACGTGAACTGTTTGCGGATCCATGCCAGCCCGGAGGGCTTTTTTTAGTGACTCTTTCCCTGGCCTTGGTAGTTTTCTCACATGCCCGGTCCAGAACTGAGCCAAAGGCTCAGAGGACCTCTCTGCAGATCTCTGGAACTCCCTGTAGAGCTTTCTACCCCCTGGTACTTTGTTCTGCAAAGCAGCTGCCTGGGTGCCCCTGCATTTTGATCTCTACTTTCTCAACTTAGCGAGAACGCTGGTCTCTGTTTAGATTCCCTCCTCATGCTTAGATTCCTTCCATGCTGGGAGCTCCTTGCAGGCCCTAAGCTCAGGGTTTATCTTCTTGGCTTCCTCTGTCTCAGGGGTCACAGACCTGTGGTGCCTTCTGTCCAACATCTGAAAAGTCTTTTAAAAATATTTTCAATGAATAGTGGGTATACATCCAAACACTTTTGTCTTGCATGGTTTTCTAGCTGTTTTAAGGCAGGAGGATAAATCTGTTCACATTATTCCACCCTGGCTGGATGAAGCCCTCTATCGAGATTTTAAGATGATAAAAATTTTCCTAATTTCATCTTATTTTAATGTCTAAGTTTATTGAAGAATGAGTACGAGAAACGAGATATTATACAGTTTGCTGTAGCATGGACACTTAATTAAGAGTTCTACAGTAATTTATAAAGAATTATCAGAAATTAGAAAAAAACATAAATATGAGAACCAGGCATGGATCTGAAGTTTTATTGTATTGTTCAAAAATGAGAGGATCCTCATTTTTATTGTAAACCTAAAATTTCTCTAAAACATAAAGTCTTTAAAAAATTGAAACACTAGAAAAGGGAAAGAAAGTAAAAGAAAACTAAAAATAAAGGGAAAAATCTTGAGAGCAGCCAGAGAGAAGTGATGCATTACCTACTTGGGGTTGCAGAAAGCTGTGAGACATGGAACACAACCCTGTTTTACGTAGGCCAGAGGAAGTGGCCCCGCATTTTCCAAGTGCCTACATAACAGTAGTGTCGACTTCATGGAGAAGCCGTTTTCCCTTCATCATGCAGCACTTCTAACACCCGATGTGTGGGTTTTTCCACACCAACCAATTGTCCAACTCTGAGCAGATACCAGCTGGGTGTCCTGTGCTTTAACTCAATTCTCATACTAACTGCCGGGAGTCGGCACAGACCCCTCAGGGTCAAGGCCCAGGCCCATGTGACATCCCCTCCCCTATTTCAGATGTGAGTCCAGGTGGCCACCTGTACTTTTGATCAGCAGGCTACAAATCGGAGGTCCCCATGGCCTCCTCCTTAGATGGAGTAGTTTCCTGGAACTGCTCACAGAACTAGGGAAACACTTCCTTAGGTTTACAGGCTCATCATAAAGGATGTAATGCAGGGACAGGCAGATGGAGGAGCTGTACAGGGTCGCGCCTGGGGAAGGGACAGGAAGCTTCTGTGTCTTCACTGGGGGCATCTCTCCCCCACTACTTCAGTGTCTCACCAACCTGGAAGCTCCCTGGCTTCTTTGGATGGCATTTTCATGGAGGCTTTATTATGTAGGCATGGTTGGTGAAATCACTGGCCACTGGTAATTAACTCAACCTCTAGACCCTCCCCCTCCCCGGAGGTTAGTGTTGGGGGGCGGGGTGGGACTGAAAGTTCCAACCCTCTAATCGCAGGGCTGAGTCCCCTAGCAATCAGCCCCTTATCCTTCAGGGCTTTCCAGAAAGTCACCTCATTAATATAAACGCAGGTGTGGTTGAAAAAGACTTGTCATAAGTAACAAAAGATGCTCTTCTTCTCATCCTTGTAGTGCAGGTAATTCCAAGTCTCTTAAGAACTCTGTGCCAGGATCTGGGGATGAAGACCAAATGTATATTTCTTATGATAGCACAAGCTGCAAATTCTGTATCTGTCGGAGGTATCTGTCAAGAAGGAAGTAAGATACTAATGTTGTAGACGATGGAGAGAGTGTTCCAGTATTTGACAAAATCCAACACTGCCCAAATAACACATCTCAGCAAATTAGAAGGGAAGAGAACTACTAGAACTTGGTGAACAACATACGCACAAGCCCCACAGCCAACGTGTTTCCTGGTGAAAGACTGAATGTCTTCCACCTAAGACAGGGAGTCAGGTAAGGATGTCAGCTCTCGCCACCCTAGAAAACACAGTGCTAGAAATTCTAGCTACCACAAGAAGATAAAAAAAGAAAAAAGAAACAAAGGACACAGAGTTTGAAAAGAAATAAAACTGTATTTGCAGATAACATGATTGCCTAGGTAGAAAATCCCAAGGAAATGGATTTTCAATTTCTAAAACAACCTCTTAGAATCAATAAGTCAGTTTACCAAGTTTCCAGAATATAAATCAATACAAGAAACTCAGTTGCATTTCTATATGCTGACAATGAATATGTTGAAAGTGAACTTAAAAGTTCACTATCATTTAAAATCGTGAGGTATAAACCTACCGAAACACGCACAGGATTGCATGTTGAAAATCACGAGCAGAAGAACGCCGAGGTGAATGAGGAGACGCGCATGTTTGTGGATCGGAAGACTCAACACAGTGAAGATGTCAGTCCTGCCCAGTTGGAGGTATGGATCTAATGCAATGCTTATCAAAACTTTAGCATGGCTTTTTGTACAAACAGATGACCTTATTCTGAATTTTATATGAAAAGGCCAAGATCCTAGAATAGCTGAAAAATCTTGACAAAGAAGAATGAAAATTTGTTGGCTATAAATCCAAATTTAGCTGGCAAGGTATATTCAAAGGCGTTAAATATTATGTTTCTGTGTAAGATGTAGAAAGTCGCCAAAGTCCAACACCTCCAAACATAAGAATGGAAAAAAGGCGGAGAGTCTACAAAACTTCCAGGGAGCGGAGGTCTCAGGGAGGAAAGTGCGCTGTGGAGCGAGACCAGACAAAAGACCCCACGCTGCTCCCCTAGCACTGCGGTCTGAGGTCCCAGGTGCTGTTTCCTCAAATGGGAGGGGAAAGCAGAGGCTGCAAAAAGACACCGTCACAAGATTTCCTTTTCATCGTCCTCACAGGAACTTCAGACCCAGCTTGTCCCAAACCGGGTTCATCGCTCCTCTCCCTCTGTTGGGACCCCTGTCACATCTGTGCTTCTGATCTCAGTAAATTCACCCTCGTCTTCCCACATCATGTAAGCCTGAAACATGTCGGTCGTCATTCCAACTCTGTCACCTGCCTCATCCATCCAATTTCCCAGAGCTGCCAGTTCCACCTGAAACCTTTTCCTTGAACCCTCGCCCTCTCCTTGCTCCGTGTTACTACCAGGAGAACAATTCCTAGCCTCAACCTTGGATCACCAGTTCTGCTGGGAGCACCTGTCGGTTCCCCGCCTAGCCTCCACCCTGCAGCCGCTGCTCTCCATAAAGCTAGATACTGGCCTAGGTCCTGCTTAGCACTGCATCCTGGTCCTCCCAGACCTGCCTCCCGGGATCTGCTCTCTCCCGCCCCACCTCCTGCTACTTTGTAACCAAGGATTCCAAACTGTTCTTGCACATACTTGTGTAAACACTCGAAGCCATTCCCACCTTTCTTCCTCTGATAGTTCCCACGCATTTACCGACGTTCGGTATGAGAAAACCTTACTGCTCAGGGCAGCCTGCGCCCCTCGCGTGTCCGGCCACTGCACTCTGTGGAACGTCATTTTAGTAGTGCTCTGTTGAAACCGATTTCATTGTGCCAACGACCCATCCGATCGCCTCAAGCGCCGCCTGGAACCGAGGGGCCCTCGCCGAAGCTGCCCAAGCGGCTGAATCAAGACTGCCCTGCTTTCTGATGCGTGGCGTGGGCCCGGCTGTCCTCCCATCCTCCCACTCGCATCTGCCTTTCTGTTCCAGCTGGCTGGTGATACACAGTTGAAGGACACTCCAGGTCCCGGCGCTCCCCGGGGTCCCTCCCGCCTTACTTCCCTGGCTGAGAGACTGCGCTCAGGCGGCTCCAAGTCCTGGGTCCGACGCGGGTCTCGCTCCCCGAAGCCCCAGGCCTGCTACTTGGCCCAGCTCCACAGGACACGCCCCCCGGGGCGGCTGCGGTGGCGGCTCGCAGGTCCCAGGCTCCCGGCACGCAGCGCACCTGAGCCCGGCGGTGTCCCCTGGGGAGGCGGCGGCAGCAGCAGCAGCAGCGCGGGACCTCGGTGCCCTGGGCTCGCGGACATGAGTTCCCCGCCGCACTTCAGGTGACGGTCGCTGCCCTTCCGCTGCCCTTCCAGGACTCAGCTCCCCGTACAAGCGTTCTTCCTCCCGTACCTTGGTTATGCGCGCACCGCGGAGGCTCTGTCCACGGCCGGACCCGGCGTCCTTCCTGCGCCCGGTGGATGCAGCGTTGCCACCTGTCACTGAGCCCGAGTCCTCCTCCCCTTTTTCCTGGGACCCCGTGGCCCAGTGCGCAGCCCTGTCTCTTTCCTGACCGAGGCTTCTGGGACTAAAAGTCGCGGCCCTGCTTTCTGTCCTGACTGCGGTGGACTGTGGGTCTGCCCTGCTTGTGTGTGTGCTGGGGGCGGGTCCCGGGCGGGGGTCCCAGGCAAAGCCCCAGCCTTCCTAGCATCAGGCCAGCCCAGGAGCCCTGCCTCCACCCCGCCGCCGCCGGGCCAGCTCCCTGGCCTGTAGTTCAAGGAGGCCGCGCCCTCCCCTTGTCACGGTTCTTTCTTTTTCTCTTTCAGCCCGTGCCTTTCGTGGGCAAAAATCATGTGCATCTTCCTCCTGCCATTTGTCTGGTCAGGTTTTGCTCCTCGGGCGAACTATAAAGAGGACCTTATTTCTGGAGACACTGAGTCACAGCTGCACCAGTACAGGTTTGCCTGAGAGGGGAGAGCTGGAGGCCGGGCGGGGCGGCTTTCTCCCTTTTTCTGGAGAAAGTAGCATCAGAAGCACGCACGCACAGAGCACGTCCTGCTAACAAGGTCTTCCTTCTCCGGGAGGGCTCAGCAGCCTCTTCTGTCTCTGTCTCTCCCCGTCCATCTCTCTCTCTCTCCGTCTCTCTCAGTTTCTCTTTCTTCCAGCAGGTTTAATTGGTCTCACCTGACCCCTCTTGGGCTGAAGAACCGAACTGTGGGACTGCAGACGGCAGGCGCAGCCGAGAGTACCCCGTACTTCACACTGGAGGGGCACAAGTTCCTGATCTTCGGGGGCTCCATCCACTATTTCCGGGTGCCCAGGGAGTACTGGAGGGACCGCCTCCTGAAGCTGAAGGCCTGTGGCTTCAACACCGTCACTACGTGAGTGCTGCCGCCCTCCCTGTGCTCCGGGAGCTGGCTGCCCGACTGGGGCTCAGAGCCTCGGGCCTGGGCTCCGAGCTGCTTTGACGAGCCAGGCCTGAGGACTGACCTGCTGCTTAGTCATGTCCAGCAGGTGTCTTTTATGCTCACGGGTCACTTAGAGCTCGTACTTACTGAAACAGATCTTATTAATGTACAAGGAGATGCACCTGTAGAGGTGTAATAGTTGCATCAAAATGAACATGTAAGGAGACACTAGTGTCACAGAAGTGAAGTTCAGCAGAGTAAAGGGAACAAATACTGTAGCTGACCAATGGGACAGGTCTGGCCTTCAGGCCCAGCTCTGCCCTCAGCTGTCGCCCTGCAGGGCCTGGGGTCATCCTCGGAATCCCGGCAGAGTGGCGCCTGCCCTGCACAGTTGTGTGATGATTACATGAGATGAACCCCTTATCAAGTTTCTCTGAAAACGCCCTCCACCACGATTGCAGCAGGCACGCACTCAGCTGTGGCGGCAAACAGAACAGAGCCCAGTTTCCTCCAGCAGAAGGATTTACACATGAACTTGAATGTTTATGATTGAATAAATGTACATTTAAATGACAAATGTAGCATGATATTTAACACAATCATGCACTTGGTGACGAAAGGTAATGTGTATTTAGGGTTTACTGATGGCTGGGCATTTTCACCAAAATTGCCTGCTCCTCAGAGCTGCCTCCTGAGAGGGATGGTTTCATCCCCACTGTGTGGGGCAAGGAGCCAGAGCACACAGGGCTTAGCCGGCTCAGGGGGACACCCATCCCATCAGCTCCGGGAGGTGCGACCGTGCTGCTGGGACTGAGGTTGAACCCAGGTCTCACAGAGGGCAGGAGCTCCTGTCGGTGCACAGACCGCCTGTCCAATAAAAACCTTGCCCAAAGCAAAAATTGCTTTTGAATTAGGAACGTGGCGTTCCCTTCATAACAGACCCATTTCCAGACACGTCTTGAAACTGATAAAATTGGGAGTCAATAAAGGTGAGTGGAAGGGAGGGCCAAAGGAAAAAACAGTGTGGAAAGCTGCACTGTGGCGGCTGCCTGCAAAAGGGTGTGCAGGTGCCGCCCCGGAGGGTTGGAGGAAAGGCAGGGAGCCCCGCCCTCGGTGCACCATCCTGCCATCCCTGGGACACAGAGATGCTAGTTGCAATACACCTACCATTATAAAGGAAGGCCACCCACTTACATGCACATAGTATTCGTTCACAGCCAGGCGTGTTCTGAACCCAGGGAAGTTATCCTCGGAGCAGTCCTCCGTGGTATGCAGTGTTATCCCCTCTGAGGAAACTCGGGAGGAGGGAGGTTAAGGCACTTTCCCACAACCACACGGTCAGGAGGAGAGGGGTGTGCTTGGAGTTCAGCAGGCTGCGGTGCCCAGCAGCCAAACAGGCCAGTCCTTTCCTAACTGTGGGCTCTGCTGGGAGATTGAGGATCACGTTCACAGCGCTTTGCAATCCATATTGTAAAGCCCGAGGGCCTCTGCGGTGCAGTTTATCATTTTATGTTGCAGAATGTGTCCTTTTGTTTCCTGGTCAGATGTTTGTTCCAGAAATTAGAAAGGTCTGTTGTTTTCATGGTCAGGCGGTGGGCTTTTATTAGTTAACAACAGAGAAAAAGGAAAGGCAGCCCAGAGAAGCTCAGACCTTCAGTATGCAAAGGGAAAGCGCAGAAAGTGGCAGCAAACACAACAGGACGTGTGACACTGTGTCTTTCCCCTGTGACCCTGTGACCGTATCAGTTATGCTAATTCCAAAACACAGCGTGGGGCACGAGTAGGTTCACAGCTGTGAGTACCTGAAACACAAAGTTTATTCTTGCATTATTATTTATTAATTATTGTACTGGCTTGCAACGAAAACCTGTAAACCTACTTTTGCCACACCCTGTGCTTAAGTTTCCTTGCCGTTCTGGGTTAATTCTACATTGGTTGGTACAGATTCTACCTGTAATGTATTGAATTTTTTAAAAAGAAAGAACCACTGGATGTCTTCTCCCACCTACACCACTAACCAGCCATATAGCAAGACCACAGAAATTTTTAAACCCTCCCACAAAACTGCACTGCAATTAGAAGCCCCTTTCCTCCTCCGTCTTCTTCCACAGCCAGCTCAGGGCAAACATCAAAACCGCATTCGCCGTGAAGGAGAAAACACTTAAAAGGCCCCTCCCGTAGCATAGAGAGTGAATTTGAAGCTGAGAGGCAGTGAACTGATAACTGGCTCATCTAATCTGCAAATCATTTAATCATAACTAATTGCTGAGTTTCCCTGAAAGCCTTTTCGGAATCCAGTGAGGGGATTGCATGGTTTTCATTTCTTACCTCGTAGTCTGTTAAAGCAGTAAGTTACATTGACAGTGTTTCCGGTGTTCAGCCAGCCCGCAGCTCCGGGTCAAGTCTGTCTGATTCTGAGACATGCATGGGCACGCCTGCACACGCAGACTGCTGGACTTGATTTGCCAGGGTTTTATGTCACACATGCACATCACTGAAATGGATTTAGAGTTTTATATATGTTAGCGTCTTATCCACTTTTGATACTAATCTTATAGTAAACTAATCAAGTGACTGTATCTTCTTTTATATTCACTGCAAATATATATATATATAAAATCCTCACCCAAGGGCATTTTTCATTGATTTTAGAGAGAGAGTGGAGGCCGAGTGAGAAATATGGAGCGGTTCTGAAACCTGGCTGTATGCCTGGACTGGGAATTGAACCTGTGACCTTCCTGTCTATGGAATGGCATTCTAACCAAATGAGCCACACCGGACAGGGCCTCACTGCAAATATTTTGCAAAAAGAATTTTTACCCTGAATGTTTCCCAAAATTCACCTGTCAAACTTTGTGACTATTATCTTTTGTGATTGTGAGGGGAAGATATTTGGGACAATATAACTTTTCTTGAATAGCTATTATTTAACTCATGCTTTTCATCTCCTCTAGAATATATCCTATTAGTCCATATATTTTTTTCCTTTCCGGAACTTTAAAAAGTCATCCTGTCTTTCTTGGAAGTTATACATCATTTTGCAAATTTGGGACTTTTTCTCTTTTTTTCTACTTAATATTATCTGCCTGTTAGTCTTTTCAAAGAATCTGCTTGTGCCTTTGTTAATCTTCTCTATATCTTTTAGTTTTCTCTTTTCCAGTTTGTGAGTTACATATATTTTATTTTCTTCTACTTTATTTCATTCAGTAGCTCCCTCCTCTGCCCCTCCCCCTCCTTCTCTTTGCCTTGTCTTCCTGAGTTGAATACTTAGCTCAGTTGTCTAATATGCTTATTCAGGACTGAGTCCTTTAGGCACTGCTTTGGGTACATATCCCACTAATTTTGCTATATGGTACTTTGAAAGTCATTTGGTTTCAAACATGTCACCTATTTGCTTTCTGTCTTATTTATTTTCCTTTTTTAGAAGTGTAATATTCTGATTTAGCTGCATTTGTCTTGGGATTATGGGCTGTGTAACGAGGACTTGGGCAATTCACACGGTACAACTGTTCCGTGCACGTTTTGAGAATGTATGCGCTCCATCGGTTGGCTGCTGAGCTCTCTGTGTATGCTTAGCCTTTTAACTGAGTTGTCCAAGTCCATATCCTTACATGATTTTGCTGTTGTCATCTTGTTTCTTAGAGAAATATTTAAATCTTCTGATTATGACTGTCAATGTAGCTATTTCTTCTCTGATTCATTAAACTTCTCCTTTACTTTAAGTTATGATACTAAGGTCATGGAAGGCCATGATTCTTATATCTTCTTGATGAATTATTACTTTTATTATTATTTGACACTTCTCATAGCATCTGCTTGTGAGTTTTCTGCCTTAAAATCCATTTTGCCTGCTATTTAAGATTGCTAGATTAATTTTGCTTCATCAGTATCTTTTTTCATTGTTTTGTTTTTGATTTTTAAGCAATTTTGTTCAAAGTAAGTCACTTGTAAGCATCATTTAGCAAAATATTTTTATTTTGCTTTCTTGATATGTAGTTATAAACTTTCCCATTCATATTTGAAGTCTTTAGCAAACCAACTTTTCATTCCTACTCACAAAAAAATCTTGAAATATAGTCAGTTCTGCCATAATGCAACATACCTTAAAAATCTCTACACTGTGCAAAATCGTGAATTAAGGACTATAAAGCTTATGAGAAACATGAGAGTAGGGAACAATATGCAAAAACTTTATTGGTCGTATTCAAAATATAGTTACCTAATAAAAAAAGCACCTGCTAAAATCTTACACATGGCCCTCTGCCCTACACACTCAGCAAGGGGGGCGGTGCCTGGCCGAGGCCTCCTGGCTGGGCCCCAGGGTGGTGATGGCACCTCCCTTCATTGCATGTCCATTATCCTGTTGAAACTCCTCCTGACTCTTATACTGATTAATTCTTAGCAAGACTTCATTGGGCATTTGTAGACATTTGGGTTTTTTACTCTCCTTTATATATATATTTTAAAGATTTTATTTATTTATTTTTAGAGAAATGGAGGGAGAAAGAGGGAGATGTATATCAATGTGTGGTTGCCTCTCATGCAACCCCCACTGGGGACCTGGCCTGCAACCCAGGCACAGGCCCTGAGTGGGAATTGAACTGATGACTGTTTGGTTTGCAGGCTGGTGCTTAATCCACTGAGCCACATCAGCCAGGCCTTTCCTTTATGTTTTTAATGGATATTACAAGGAATGAGTGGTGAGTGGGATAATTAATATATAAATCCAAGGAATCTAGAGTCAGGGTTATGGACAGCTTGGACCACACTGGGTAAGAGAGAGGAGCTATAGAATATAATTATTGTTCATGTAATACAGGTTTAATTACCACAGGAAACTTCAACTCACTCCAAAATAGAGCTTCCCTAGGTTTTGGCATGGGTTTGGGGCTGACCTAGGAAGTTAAAAGAAAGAAATAGGAAGATGCTCATTGTACTTCCCTCTCTCCTGTCCCAGTTACGTCCCATGGAACCTCCACGAGCCACACCGAGGCGTGTTTGACTTCTCCGGGAACCTGGACCTGGAGTACGTGCTGCTGCTGCTCCTGTGACCTGCCCGGGGCCCGGGAGCCAGGACTGGGCTGGCTGGGGTTCGTTAGGGACCCTGGTGGCCTCTCAGCTCCGCTTGGAGAACGAGAGGGAGACTGGGATCAGAGCCTTGTTCTCTGGACACTGATGGGCTCTGCATTGAGGACCTCATGCTCTCCATCTGCACCTGTTACCCCTGGGTGTCCAGGCCCACCGCCTCTGGGCCCCTCGCTGCCCACTGCAGCCTAGAGGTGCTGGGTCCCATGTCAGCCCTGCTGTGCCATGGGTCCAGCCCCCTGTGCTGGGACAGGCATTGCCCCTGAAGGGCAGCAAGGCCACTGGGGTCAGTTCATTGTTAGGACCCTTGTCCCCTGTGTGATGCCTTCCTCCTCATGACCCAGTGGGCTGTGCAGATGGTCCTAGGCTGGGAGCCAGTGAGAACCCAGCTGCCAGGGCCTAAGGCCTGTGACCACCAGTATGGGGTTCCCTGCTCTGCTGGGGGAGGGCTCAGCCTTCCCTTCTCTCACCCCGTCTCTGGTTGGGAGGGGAAGGCAGGCATGTGTGCTGGGCTGGTCCCCACCCTCCACCAGGGTGTCCTGAGAGTGGCTGACCTTGACTTTCCCAGGGCCTTTGTCCTGATGGCTGCTGAGACTGGGCTGTGGGTGATTCTGCGTCCAGGCCCCTACATCTGCAGTGAGATTGACCTTGGTGGCTTGCCCAGGTGAGCGCAGCTGAGTGGGGGGTTGTGGTTGTGGTAAAGTAGTTTTTTACTAAAAGTCAAACTTAAATCTAATGGTGCTGGGCACACATTCTGTGTCTTGCACTGTTGTGTGTGCTTCACATGGCATCTCAGAGGATGCTTGCAGTAACGTGGTGAGTCGTGGTCCTGCTGCAGTGCTCCTGTGACAGATGAGGGACTTGAGAGCTTGGTCTGGTGCTGCTGGTGTGGCCATGCATGGGTGGGGGGGGCAGGTGTCAGGATGGTTGCATTCTTCTCTTTTTGTGGGAAGGAACTGTCTCCCATGTCCGTTCTCCTGTTGGGAAGGAGGGAAATGGAGCTTTAGCGAGTGGAAGGGAGGATTCTGACAGCTTCTGGACTTGGTCTGAGGACCTGTGACTTCTCTCTTATTTTGTCAATGGAAGACAATATTCTCCCCTAAGCTGAGAAACTGCTGCTCCCCTCCATTCCCTCTCATGTTTCTCCACCTTGTTCTCTCATCTGTGATGCTGGCTTTTAGCCCAGACAACTGAGGTTCAGGGTGAGAGTCACAGAATGCTCCCCTGCTGACTCTGCAAGCTGACAGGACTCTGTTTAGTCCATGGCTTTGCCTGAGATGAGCCTTTTACCTTCCTTGCTTAGGGAAGGGGTTTGCTTTCTCCAGGAAGGGCCTGTGCTCCCGTCCCACCTTAGGAGTGGGGAAAAGCCTGACCTTGAAGGAAGTGGGTATCCTAGCAGAGCAGTGATTCCCCTGAGGGTCAGCTGAGGCCCAGCCCCTCACAGGTGCCCTGGGGGTGTGCACACTGGCTCCAAAGCTCCTGCTCTGTGCTGGAGTCAGGTTTTAGAAGTGGTGTAGCCCTGTGTCTAAAGGTACACACACGGTGCTCAGGACAAAGGCCTGTAATGAATGGACAAAGAACAGAGGCACGCGGCCGGTGAAAGGATTCCTAGCCTCTCGTTAAGATGTGGGTGTATGAGCCATGGTGGAACTGCGATCACCTCCTAAATTGTAGTGTCACTAGACACTTGTACCTCCAACAACGCTGTAAGAGGCTCCAAAGAGTGTTCTTTCAGGACCCGGGAGTCTGCCCGACTGTGGGCAGGGGTCCAAAGGTGTAAGACCCCACTGCAGGGAGCTGACAAGCAGTGCGCAGTCCTGCGTGACTGACTGGCCCTGACTCAGCCTGCCTCCCATCTTCCCGTCGTCCTGTCTTCCCGTCTCCAACGCTGGCCTCCTCCCCTCTCACCCCAGCTGGCTACTGCAGGACCTGGAGCTGAGACTGAGAACAACCCACGGTGGCTTTGTGGAAGCAGTCGATAAATATTTTGATCATCTGACTGCCAGAGTGGTTCCTCTGCAGGTAAAGCCAAGTACCTTTTCCTTCTTAGATTTACTTTAGGAAAATTGCTTGTTCTGACTCGTTCACAGAAGAGTCCACGCCCAGCCTCTATGAGCATTGAAGTTGACACTCTTGCGATTTTGAACTCTATGCCCTCATCCCAAATTCAGCCTTTGCTCCAAGGATTCTGGAAAGACACACACCACACCAGACTGGACTGATGGAAAGCAAGGGCGCGTGGTTGCCATTGTTTCCAACGTACTTGATGTTCACTAGACTCACTGATCTTTATTCTACTTATTTCTACTCTTAAATGGTCTTTGCTGTTTTGAACAGTTAATACCCACACTTGGTGAGGAAGCTTGAAAAAGTACAAAGGAGTTTATGGCAAACACCAGTCTCCCCTTCCACCCTATCCCCAAACTTTCAGCTACCGTTTCAGGAGACAGCCAATTTCACCAAACTTTTGTGTGTCTTTCCAGAGATTTTCCATGCACATGGAAGCAAGTTATTTATACACACACTCATACATGTGCATGTGTGTGTGTGTACTTTTTTATTCAAAAATTTATAATTCTTACTGGGCATTTTTCTTGTGTCACTTGAAAATATATTTTTAAAACCTGCAATTCCTTTTTTCTAAGGTTTCTTTTTAAACAGATTTTATTTATTTATTTTTTTAGAGAAGGGAAGGGAAGGAGAGAAAGAGAGGGAGAGAAACATCAATGTGTGATTGCCTCTCACGTACCCACTACTGGGGACCTGGCCAGCAACCCTGGCATGTGCCCTAACAGGGAATCGAACCTGCAACCCTTTGGTTTGCAGGCCAGCACTCAATCCATTGAGCCACACCAGCCACAGCCAATTCTTCTTTTTTAAAATCCTCACCAGAGGACTTGCTTATTGATTTTAGAGAGAGGGAGAGGGAGAGGGAGGAGAAGGAGAGGGAGAAACATCAATCAGTTGCCTCTTACATGTGCCCTGACTGGAAATTGAATCCATGACCTTTCAGTTTGTGGGATGATGCTCCTACCAACTGAGCCACACTGGCCAGGACTAAACCTGCTGTTCTTTTTAATGACTGCAAAGTATTTCATGGTATGAATATATCAAAATTCATTTAACTAATGCCCTTGTCATGGGCATCTAATTTTGCAAGTTTTTGTTATAATGAATAACTTGGTTCATGTGCATCATTTCCATACTGGGGTGAGTACATGGGTTATGACTTGCACTCTGATTCATTTGAGTTTCATAAATGCAAAGAGCTCAGGCACCATGCGTTCTCCTTCCTCCATGGAGTGCCCAGCCAATGTGTATTCGGTAGGGAATGCCTTTATTCTCACAGTGTCCACCTGGAGCTAATAGACCAGTCTGTGACAGAAAAGACCAAACAGCGTTATGCCCTGTAGTCTGCAAGGGAGCAGTTGTTTGATCATTATGCTTGGTTTTAAACATAAAACTTTGTTCACACAACAGGAGGCACATGGTTATTATTTAAAAACAAATGTTATTTTAAGACCATCTCTTGATATAGCTGGAGATGGGATAAAAACCAGGATTACTAGGTAGTAGACTAATAGCTATTAGTTAGGCGTGAGAAGCACAGACATGGTCCCGCCCCACGGGGCTGCTAGCCCCACATGAGAGATGAAGGAGCACTTGCAATGCGAGTGATAACTGCTACAGAGGAGGAAGTGTAGGAGAAGGGAGGCCCGGAGCAGGTGTTTCAGAAACTCAACAGTGACCGGAAGGGTGAGCAGACATCAGCCAGGCCAGGGGGGTGGTGAGGAGTCTCCAATGTGGGTGAAGACCTGATGACCAGAGATGGAATGAGGAGTTTGAAGAACTACAAGAATTGCTCTGTCCAGTGTGGCTCAGTTGGTTGAGCATCGGCCCATAAACCAACAAGTCACTGGTTCAATTCCCAGTTAGGGCATATGCCTGGGTTGTAGGTTTGGTTCCCCATCAGGGCACATGCAGGAGGCATGTTTCTCTCCCTCTCTTTCTCCCTCCCTTACTCTCTCTTTGAAAAATAAATAAATACACAAATATTAAAAAAGTAAAGAACTAAAAGAAGTCCAGCTGGCGTGGAACATAGAGAGGTGGGAAAGAGGCAAACAGCGAGGCTGTCAGGGAAGCCCAGCAAACACGCTCCTTCTCCCCGTTCCAGCCCAGGAGCTCGCACTTGCTGGCTGTCCCAAAGGGAGCCCCTCGCTCTGAATGGCACTCCCTTGGGAGGAGTAGGAGCCGTGTGCGGAGTGGAGTGACCAGCCACCCACCATGCAGAGCTCACTTTCCTTTCAGTGTGGAGAGGCTCCCAGAACCAGAGAGTTGACTTGAATGTGTAGAGTGAAAGTTGTTGTAATTTCAGCATGGCTGGGTCAGTGTTGGTGGCTGAGGTTGCGTGAGGGAGTGGAAGCTGTACCACAGTGGTTGGAGGAGCGGGATACAGGGAGGAAGTGTGGCCAATGGGGGCCCCGTTCAAGCAGCAGGGCTCTGAAGAGGAGGAAGCACGCCTGGGAGTAATGTTGTATTGAATGTCAACTGAGTGAAGAAGAAGACATAAAAGTAAATTAGCCATAAAGATCTTAAAAAGCGGGGAGGGGTGGGAGAGAGCAAGAGAAAGGCAAAGGGGAGGATCTGGAGCCACTCTCTTCTGCAAGTTTCCGGGAAGCGGAAGAAGGGCCGTGTGGGAGGAGAGGTCGACGGCACGGAAGGGAGAGGAAGGGGCGCAGAGGACTAGCTGCGGGGCTGGCTGGGGGAGGCGGGCATTCCCACTTGGGTGGTGGGTGGCATTGCCCTGTGACAGGAGGAAGAAGGAGGGAAGCCCGTTTCTTTGCTGGGTGGGAAAGTACATAAGGAGGGTGTGGAAGCAGGTGAGTTTGTAGGTATGAACTCTCATGTTTAAGTCACTAGTTAGTATGAGAAGTAGAGGAGGAACCGTGGGCATCATTACAAAGACGAGGAGTACAAGACTCCTAGAAGCAGGTGCTGTGCCTGGAAGGGGCTCTGGCTACAGCACCAGGGAGAGGAGAGAGAGCTTTCAGGTAAGGAAATATCTTGGATCGAAGTGACCCAGGTGTGCCAACTTTAGCAGCAGACCCAGAGGCCCCAGGTTTTTCCACCTGCAGCCTCACTCACACTCTTCCTCTGCTTGTCTCAGTTCCGCCAGGGAGGCCCCATCATTGCCGTGCAGGTGGAGAACGAGTATGGCTCATTTAATAAGGATGAACAGTACATGCCTTACCTTCAAAAGGTGAGAAACACTCGGTCTGTCTCCATATTTACGTGCTTTCTTCCTCAACCTGCCTCTTTTGCAGCATCTGAGTCTGCCACAGGACTCTGTCAGGTTCTGTGGGTTATGGGAACATAGGAGATCAAGTTCAATTTCTCCGAATGTACAATATGGTCAGAGTGGTTAAGATGCACTGAAATAATTTTATTCTGAGGCAAAATATGATATTAAAAGATTATTCCTTCCCGCTGCTATCTCTGTGACCCACAGTGCTCTCGAAAGCTGGGGGTCGGTGAATAGGAGATAATGTCCATGAACTTAATGATGACAGCTGTAGCCTGGCAGCTCTCTGACCTGGAGTATCGGGATGGCCACAAAGGTCTTTTGGCTTTTTCCATACAGTGGCTCTAGTAAGCACTTAGTTGTCTTTGACTTCATTCGAAACAATTTCCTTAGATTGTATGATGGCTGTCATATCAGCGTGCATTTAAAAATTATCAAAATTGGCGAATTTTTGTATCCATTTTAATATTGAAGATACAAAAAATACACAACATATTTGGCATATTATGCTTTATTATTTCAAGAAAAGTAAAAATGCAGCTGAAATGCAAAAAAAGATTTGTGCAGCATATGGAGAAGGTGCTGTGACTGATTGAATGTGTCAACAGTGGTTTATGAGTTTCATGCATAAAATTTCTCTCTGGATGATGCTCCATGGTCAGGTAGACCAGTTGAAGTTGATAGCAATCAAATGGAGACATTCATTGAGAATGATCAACCTTATACTATGTGGGAGATAATAACATACTCAAAATATTCAAATCAATAAAGTTATTGGTGAAAACGAAAAATGTGTCTTTGATCTTATGGAAAAAAACGTACATACTTTTTGGCCAACCCAGTACTAATATTCTATTGCCCTTGCTCCTTCATGGGGGGCATGTCTCAGGCCAGGGAATAACTGCAGTCCTGCTGGGTGCCCTTGTTGGTGGGCCGGTCTCCTCCTTGCCTGTGACTTCCCACATTCCGGAGGCTGAGGAGCCCTAGTCTAAACTGGGTCCCTCCTCAGGCTGCTAAGCAGGAGGCAGGGTCCCATGTTATCCCTGTCCTCACAGAAACCTCTGGGTGGGATGGCCTGGAAAGCCATGGAGGGGAGTGGCCAGCTGGGCAGGGAAGAGATCAGGTGACAGAGAGGGAATAGGCATGCCCCTTGTGGTTTCTGGAGGTGGACGAGGTCAGTGAGAAACCACCCTCCCTGGCATTTCCTGGGGGCATCACACCATCTCACATCAATCTCATTCAGCTGGCATAGTTTTCCTTGATTTTTAAAAGCCGCGCTCAAGTCCACTCCCAGTCCCAGATATGGCTCAGGGAGCACATAAGACACACAGAGAGGGTCCTCTTGCCCTCTGGTCATCAGTCTGCTTCTTACGCTCTTAGTAAACATGATTTTTTAATTAGATCTTCCTCTTCCCCAAAGCCACGGAAGGCTTCCTGCTGCCCCTGAATGTTTAGGTAGGACCCAAGTTTGAAGTTTCTCTCTGTCCTTCCTTAGGGCCCCATAGCCTCAGCCTCTCCCCTTCAAGCACAAAGAGTTTCCCAAGTCTTCTCTCTTCCTCTGGGATTCAGATCCTCCCTTGGGGTATCTCCTCCTAAATTCAGCTTTGTGCTTTTCCCTTGGGGGCTGTAACCATGGGGTGTCTGCCTATTCGGCTGCTTCTGTGGTCAGTCGGTTGTCACTGGGAGAAACACCCGACAGAGACAGAGCTGCAGATGGTCAGACTCCCCATTCAAACCTTTTTCTCTAGTTTGCATGCTGTCTGTCTCAGCCCAGTCGTATTTATTTCCTAATTTCCTTTTTCCCAAGGGAGAAAGAAAAGTGGGTTCATATTATCCAGTTTTCTCAACAGGCCCTGCTGAAAAGAGGGATAGTGGAGATGCTCTTGACCTCAGACGATGAGAAAGACGTGCTGAGAGGTCACGTAGAAGGAGGTACAAATTTAGATTTATTTTATGGGAGAACTGGGGCTCTTAACCCACCAGTTTGAATCTTGAACAAGCATCAAAAGAACCAAGACTACCTCTGCTGCCTCTCTTTTTCCTGTGCATTGACATGGGCCCTGGAGATCTGATATCACTGTGGGAGCTCAAGGGTGAAGTGAAGAGTTCACTTGGCGACCCCCTCATTTTTCCTTGCTCCTGTTGTCCTTCAGTGGCGGACCTGCAAGGGAGCTCCTCTGTCCCTGGTCTGTCCGCTTTTCCATTTTCCATACATTTTCTGTGGCTGAGAATCTGCACTGGTGCTGGGCATGGCTCAGAATGAAAGCCATCTCCCCCAGCATCCAGCATCCTGTGGAGAAGCAGAAGATGGGTGTTGTGTCAGGAAGCCAGTCCCCATTCAGTCCAGTCCTGGGGCCCTGCTGCCCGAGGTGCACAGTGGACTCTGAGTAGCTCCTCAAAAATCTAGTAATGGAACCATTCAGAACAAAAGCTATGAAATGATGGTAGTGAGGGAAATGAACCAGGTAGGCACTGCCGGCTGGTTCCAGGGAAACATCTTCCAGGCAGGCCTTCACTCCAGACTGGCAGCTTCTGTAGACGGCTGTTCTCTCCTCCTTTTTGGTGGCTCGTCCACACACCGTCATGACACAGTGGAAGATGAATGAGACTTGGGATCCGGAAACCTGCGTTCAATTCCTACGTTTAATCAAGTTGTGTGGCCTTGGCCTGTTCCATTTCTTAGCACAAAATATGGTTAATTTTAGCTGCCCTTCTTCCCTAATGTTGTCCTTGCAAATGTCCAGTCATGTGAGGACATATATGATGGCCCTGCGTATGTTGCAGTAAGTGGTCTCTTTACTACTCAACACAACTTCCTTACTACTCAACACAAGTTCCTTCTGTGGGCAAGGGGTGGGCCTCTATCCCGCCCCTGGCGGGACTTGTCACAGGGCCTCATTTGGCATCTCTCCCTTCTTTCTACAGCGCTGGCCACCATCAATATAAACTCATTCAGGAAGGACGCTTTCGTGAGCCTCTCCAATGTGCAGGTAAGGATGTCTTAGAGGCCAAGAGTCGTAACCCTTGTGCCTGCCACGACCACCTGCTCAGCCTGCGCAGCTGGTGTTCGGTGAGGGCAGCGGGCTTGCCGAAGGACCTCGGCTTTCTTCCTGGGGCCTCAGCTGTGTGCCGGAGCAATCCGGGGAGTTTAGGTCTTTTGTCACCGGGAATAAGGACGAAACTCCACTCCTGTCACCTCTTAATGGAGCACCCAACAGAGATGACCAGAAGGAGGGTGGGGGGGTTATGTGAGGGGAATCAGAGGGAGGTGGCACACTCCTTCTCTGAGGACAGAGCTCAGACGTGGGCCACACATGTTGCTGACACAGGACTCACACCCAGCTTTGGAGGGGTCAGCCTTTTTTAGCCAGGCTGTGCAAATGATGCGAATGAACAACTGTCTGGTGCATGAATTCATTTAACACATGTGGATTGACTGTGTCCAGTTTCCTCTCAACCGGTGACCCCTGGGATAGTTACAAAGGTGGACCGCCCGTGCCTTCAGGGCTTATCTCGTCCCTCCACAGGGCGGCTGGATTGAGCTCGGACAGACCGAGTGCGACTGTTGTGTGTTCTGCTTAGCACACGGTCCTAAGTTTCCTTGGTGCTAGGGTGATATCCCAAGCCTGTGCTGTGGCCTGTGGGGCCCCCCACAGTCCTCATCCAGCTTCTCGGTGCTGCTCATTTCCCCACACAGGGAGGCCTTCCTGGAGCCCCACGAAGCATGGTTCTTTCGCTCGGCCAGAGCCTCCCACAGTGCTCCCTCCTTCACCAGTTTTAATCACAGAGCCAGTGCATCTTATTTTCTGTCTCACTAATTTCTACAGAGTCTCTGACCTTGTAGAAAGAAAGGACTCAGCCAGGGGTGGACCCATAGTTCTCTCTAGTTTTAATGCCTTGAATAAGTCTCTTTTGTTGTTTCTTTTTCTCCTCTCACTTTTTAAAACGGCTTCATTGAAACACAACTTATACACCATTAAACTCACCCACTGTGAGTATATCATTCAATGCATAGAGTTTTAGGATCATCGCCACCATCTGAAAAGGTCCCCCGTGCTCATCAGCAGTGAATACCCCGCCCACCCCCAGCCCTACACAACCCCTGATCTGCTTCCTCTCTCTGCAGCCGGCCTTTCTGGATGTTTCACATACATGAAGTCATACACCAGCTGGTCTTTCGTGCCTGTCTGTCTGCCTTCCTGTAGCCTGGTGGCTTGGAAGTTCACTTCTACCACAGCACAAATGAGCACTTCCATCCTCCCGAGAGTGGGTGCCTCTTGCTCTCATTGTCATCCGTCTAAAGTTAGAGCCAAACCCAAGGGCCGTGAGGCCTTCCTCATGGTCCTCCTCCTTTGCTGTGCTAAGGCCCTTAACGGTGCTTTCGAGTGCTGACCCAGTCTTGCAACCCTAGAATGAACCCCACTTCATCGCGCTGTATTTTCATTTTGTACAATGCTGGATGCACTTGGTTAATAGTTTGTTGAGAATATTTGCGTCCATGTTTATGAGGAATGCTGGCCTTTAGTTTTCTTTCCTGAAATGTTTTTTTTAATTGCAGTTGGCATTCAATATTATTTTAAATTAGTTTCAAGTGTACAGCATGGTGGTTAGGCATTTATATAATTTATGAAGCGATCCTGTGAGCACTTCAGTACCATCTGGCCCCATACATACTTATTACAATATTACAGCTATATTCCTTGTGATGTACTTGACATTCCTGTGACTATTTTGTAACTGCCAATTTGTACTTCTCTATCCTGCGCCTTTTCCCCCGGGCCCCTCATCCGTTTGTCCCCTCTATCTGTGAGTCTGTTTCAGTTTTGTTTGTTTATTTTATTTTTTAGATTCCACATATAAGTGAAATCATATAGTATTTGTCTTTCTGTGACTGATTTATTTCCTTAACGTAATACTCTCTAGGTCCATGCATGCTGTCACAAATGCTGAGACTGCATTCTTTTTGTAAGGCTGAGTAACCTTCCATTGCATATGCTCTTGTATACTCAGAAGTGGAATCACTCGTTCATAAGGCATTTCAAATTTTCTGAGGAACCTCCATACTGTTTTCTATAGTGGCAGGACCAATCTGCATTCCCACCAAAAGTGCACTAGGGTTCCCCTTTCTCCACATCCTGGCCAGCACTTGTGGTTTTTTGGTTTATAGATGATAGGCATTCTGACAGGTGTGAGATGGTATCTCACTGTGGTTTTAATTTGAATTTCTCTGATAACTAATGACATCGAATATCTTTTCATATGTTTATTGGTCATTTGTCCACTTTAGAGAAGTGTCTATTCTAGTCCTCTGTCCACTTTTTAATTGGGTTCTGTTTTATTGGTGTTGAGCTATCCGAGTGCTTTATAACTTTTGGATATTAACACCTTATTGGATGTATCATTGGTACATATCTTCTCCCACTCAGTCATCTGTCTTTTCATTTTGTTGATGGTTTCTCTTGTTGTGCAAAAACTTTTTAGTTTGATATAGTCCCATTTATTTATTTTTTATTGTGTTTCCCTTGCCCCAGGAGATGTGTCAGAAAAATGTTGCTAAGAAAAATGTCAGAGGTTTTACTGCCTGTTTCTCCTAGGAGTTTTATGGTTTTAAGTCTGACATTTAAGTCTTTCCATTTTGAGTTTATTCTTGTATATGGTATAAGAAGGTTGTCTAGTTTCATTTTTTGCATGTATCTGTCCACTTTTCACAGCACCATTTATTAAATAGACTGACTTTACACTATTGTATGTCCTTGCTTTCTTTGTCAAAGATTAATTGACCATGTGGATGTAGATTTATCACTGGACTTTCTATTCTGTTCCATTAATCTATATGTGTATTTTTATGCCACTACCATGCTGTTTTGATTACTATGGCCATATATTATAGTTTGTTATCAAGTAGTGAGATATTCCTACTTTGTTCTTTTTTTCTCAAGATTGTTTTTGATATTCCAGGTTTTTTTGTGGTTCCATACAAATTTCTGGATTATTTGTTCTAATTCTATGAAAAATAAGGTTAGTATTTTGATAGGGATTGTGTCAAATCTATTGATTTCTTTGGGTAGTATGGACCATTACTATCATTTTAATGATATTAATTATTTCCTATCCATGAGCATGGTATATGTGTCTATTTATTAGTATTTTCTTCGATGTCTTATAATTTTCTGAGTACATATCTTTTATCTCCTTCCTTAAATTTATTCCTAGGTATTTTGTTTCTTTTGGTGCAATTGTAAATGGGATTGTTTTCTTAAGGTTTTGTTCTGAAAGCTCTTTATTGGTATATAAAAATGTAACAATTTTCTGAATATTTATTTTGTATTCAGCTACTTTACTGAATTCATTTATTAATTCTAGTAGTTTTTTGGTGGAATCATCAGGGTTTTCTATATACAGCATCATTTCTTTGGCAAATGATGTCAGTTTTACATCTTCCTTTTCAATTTGGATACCTTATTTCTTTTTCTTGTCTGATTGATGTGGCTAGGACTCCCAGTACTATATTGAATAAGAGTGGTGAAAATGGACATCCCCGAGTTGTTCCCAATCTTTAGGGAAATGCTTTTAGTTTTTCCAAGTTGAGTGCAGTGTTAGCTGTGGGTTTGTCATACAAGGCCTTTATTATGTTTAGGTATGGTCCCTCGATTCCCACTTTGCTGAAAGTTTTTCTCATAAATTGGTACTGAATTTTGTCAAATGCTTTTTTCTGCATTTATTGATATAATCCTATGGTTTTTATCCTTCATTTTGTCTATGTAGTAGTCACATTAATTGATTTGCATATATTGTACCAACCTTGCATTCCAGGAATAAATCCCACTTGATCATGTTGTATGATCTTTTTAATGTATCATTGAATTCAGTTTGCTAATATTTTGTTGAGAATTTTTGCATCTATGTTCATCAGAGATATTGGCCTATAATATTCTTTCTTTGTTGTATCTTTATCTGGTTTTAGAATCAGGATAATATTTATAATTACTTAGTATTGTAAGTATTTATAAGGCCCTAAGTATAATTACTTAGTATTAATTAGTATTACTTAGTATTTATAAGGCCCCAAGTATAACTCCTATTATACTTGGGAAATGAGCTTAGGAATCTTCCCTGTTCATGAACTTTTTGGAATAGTTTGAGAAAGACAGGTATTAGTTCTCCTTTGAATATTTGATAAAATCCCACTGCGATGCCATCCAGCCCTGGACTTTTGTTTGTTGGGATTTTTTAAATTACTGTTTGATTTTGTTTGTAATTGGTCTTTTCATATTTTCTATTTCTTCTTGTTTCCATTTTGGAAGACTGTGTGTTTTCAAGAAATTATGTCTTTCGGATTGTTCAATTTGTTGGCACATAATTATTTGTAGTATATTCTTATTACACTTTTTATCTGCGTTCTGTCCATTGTTACTTCTCTTTCACTTCTGTTTTAATGTATTTGGGTTTTTTTCTCATATTTTTGTTGAGCCTGGATAAAGGCTTATCAATCTTATTTATCTTATTTATTTTTCAAAGAACCAGCCCTGCTCTGATCTTTATTGTTTTCTTCCTTCTATTCTCTTTGGGCCTTGTTTATTGTTTTTCTAGTTTGTTTAGATGTAAGCTTAGATTGTTTACTCAAAATTTTTCTAGTTTCTTGAGGTAGGCCTATATTGCTATGAATTTTCCTGTTAGGACTACTTTGCTGTGTTCCATCAAATTTTGGTTGTTGTATTTTCATTTTCATTGTGTCTTTTGATTTCTTCCTTGATGTCTTGTTAATCCACTCACTGTATAATAACATATTATTTAGCCTCCAGGTATTTGTGTGTTTTCTAGTGTGTTTCCAGTAATTAATTTTTAATTGCAAATTATTCTGCTCAGAGAAGATGCTCATTATGATTTCAGTCTTCTTCAATTTATTGAGACTTGTTTTGTGGCCTAACATGTGATCTGCCCTGAAAAGTGTTCATGTACATTGAAAAGAATGTGTATTCTGCTGATTTGGGTGAAATGCTCTGAAATGCCAATTAAATTAATTTGGTTTGCTGTGTCATTTAAGGCTGCTGTTTCCTTATTGATTTTCTGTCTAGAAGATCTATTCTTGATGTCAACGGGGTATTAAATTCCCCTCCTGTGACTGTATTATTGTTGACATCTCTCCCGTTAGGTCCATCAATATTTGCTTTATGTATTTAGGTGCTTCTATATTGGGTACATAAATGTTTACAAGGGTTGTATCCTTTCATTGGATTGGTCCCTTTATTGTTATGTAATATCCTTCTTTGTCTTTTATTATAGCTTTCATATTAGAGTCTACATTGTCTGGCCCTGGCCAGGTAACTCAGTTGGTTATAGCATCATCCAAATACACCAAGGTTATGGGTACAATTCCTGGTCAGGGCAATACAAAAAGCAACCAATGAATGCATACATAGGTGGAACAATAAATAAATGTTTCTCTCTCTCTCTTCCCCTTTCTCTCTAAAATCAATCAATCAATCAAGTCTATATTGTGCAATATAAATATTCCACTCCAGTTTTTATTTTGTTTTTATTTGCATGGATCATTTTACTTTCAGTCTGTATGCGTCTTCTGATCTGAGGTGGGTCCCTTGTAGACAGCATATATGGATCTTGTTTTCTTATCCATTTTGCTTACGTCTTTTGATTGGAGCACTTAATCCATTTACATCTAAAGTGATTATTGTTAAGTGTTTATGTCATTTTATCACACATCCATTTGTCCCTTTTTTTCCCTTTATATTTTTAAAGAAGCTCCTTTGACCTTTCTTGTACTACAGGTTTGGTGGTGCTGAACTCTTTTCATTTTTTCCCTTACTTGAGAAGCTCTTTATTTCTCCTTCAATTTTAAATGGTAGCCTTTCTGGGTAGAGTAATCTTGGTTGTAGGTCTTTGCTTCTCATCACTTTGAATATTTTGTGCCAACCCTTCTGGCCTGAGAAATCTTTCTTGAGAAATCAGCTGACAGTCTTACAGAAGCTCCCTTTTAGTTAACTGTCTTTCTCTTGCTGCTTTTAAGATTCTCTTTGTCTTTAACCTTTGCCATTTTAGTCATGATGTGCATTGATGCAGGCCTTTTTGGTTTAACTTGTTTGTGTGTTTTTTCCTTCACTAGGTTTGGGAAGTTTGGGGTCATTATTTCTTCAAAGAGTTTCTCAATCCCTTTCTCTCTCCACTTGCTGGTACCCACATACTGTGGATTTTGTTATGCTTAGTGTTATCCCAGAGGCTCCTTAAACCATCCTAATTTTTTAAAATTCCTTTCTCACTGCTTGATTATGTATTATTTTGCTACCTGGTCTTCCAAATCACTGATTTTATCCTCTAATCTAATTTATCTAATCTACTGTTGATTCCTTCTAGTGTGTGCTTCATATTGTATTCTTCACTTCTGACTGGTTCTTTTTTTATGATTTCTTTTTTTTTAATGTCTACTATCTCTTTGTTGTTTTCTCTGAGTTCTTCCATTCTTCCCCCAAGTGTTTTGAGTATTCTTATAACCATTATTTTGAAGTCAGTATCTGGTAGATTGCTTGCCTCCCCTGCATTTAGTTCATTTTCTGGAGATTTCATCTGTTTTTTAATTTAGGGTATTTCCCCCCTATTTTGGCTGCCTCTCTGTGTTTGTTTCTATGTATTAGGTAGATCTGCTATGTCATCCAGTCTTGGTGGGGTGGCCTTATGTAGTGGGTGTCCTGTGGGGCTGAGTGGTGCAGCCTCCTGGAATACCTGATCTGGGTATTAAAGGAGTGTCTCCGATCTGGGTATTAAAGGAGTGTCTCTTTTGTGGGTTACATCACTGAGCCTTGATTGCTGGGGGCCCATCTGTTGGTGGGGTTGGCCCTCAGGCTGGCTGACTATGAGGCTGGACCCCGACCACAGTGTGTGAGTTGTTGTGTGGGGACTGACCTCGAAAAGTAAAATTTGCCCCAGCTGGGTCTGGCTTCTGCCAAGGTCTCCTGTTTGTTGCACCATATGTGGAATGCACTGGGTCGTGCTCTGATGTGGTCTGAAGAGAGCCAGCAGGTGTATGGTCCTGAGGCTTCTCGGGAAGGACTCCGCTGCAGGTCAATGTCAGATGTTGCCTGTGACTAGCCCTGGGCATTCTGTTTGGAGCTACAAAGAGACCCATGGCTCGTGGCTGCCTGTGCTGGGCCTGGGTGCGTCTGAAGGGGCAAAACGACATACCGAGTTCATCTGCCACTAATATCTGGCCTGGGGCAGGTCAGCAAAAGGCTCAAGGTATCCCAAGACTTATTACCACCTGCCAGTAGCCTACTAGGCTCACTCACTGTAAAAGCTTCAGGTGGTTTCTTAATGAGTCACCAGGTAGGAGTAAGTGGTGTTCACCAGGTTAATACAGAATCAAATGGCACCAGCGCTGGGTCTGAGGCCACTTAGCAAGAGTCTTAGGGTTCACCAAGGCCAGCCACCTTATGCCTGGGGCCTGCGGACTTTGCAGAGGGGTCTTAGAGAGCCATCAGGCTGAAACCGATTGAGATGTGGCCACCTGTAAGGAAGGCTCTGCACAGGAACTCTTGCACCCGTCAGGTACACGGGAAGACATCCTCACCCTAAAACCGCAGAACTCAGCCTCTACTTGAGTGTGTCTGGCAATCCTGAGTTTGCCTGGAATTCCTTGAGAGTTTTTAAGAAAGACCACAATGCGGGCCCAGGCTGTCCACTAGCAGCTGATTCTACAGCCTCGTGTTAGCCTGGCAGGGCCCGGCCTCCGGAAGTGGCAGGGTGGTCCCTGCGTAGATTCCTAGGCTAATGCTGTGGGGTGAGGGTGGACCCAATATAGGGACGGCTACAGTGTTCAGACATGCCAGGGAAACAACCCTTTTCTTAAAGCCACACAACTCACTCTCTCCCTGCGCGTCTCTGGCACCTTCTGACCTTGCCCAGAATTCAAGAGTTTTTCAAGAAGACTGCAGTGCAGGCCCAGGCTGGCTGCTGCTAGCAGATCCCATAGCCTTGTGGGAGCTCGTCAAGGCAGGGCGTGGGAGACTCAGCAGGGTGGGAGTAGTGCATCTCACTAGGCTGATGCCATATGGAGGGGAGTGCTTGATTCAGGAAAGGTGGCGTCTGTGTGAGGTGTGGAGGAGGAAATCAACTCAGGGACATTGGCAGCTGTCCCTCCAGCCTCTCCGAAAATCCACACAACTCAGCCTCTCCCTGTATGACCGGGTTCCTTCTGAGCTGCTGTCTCTCTGTTGAAGCTCAGGGGTGCGTACCCGTGAATGGGATTCTGTGCGCTGGTCCTTTGAGAGAACTCCTGGGTTCCCAGCAGACTCCCCTCTCACCTGGGCAGACAGAGTCCCCGCTGATCTCCACAGCCAGATGTTGTACAGGCTCCTCTTCCCGGCTCTGGCGCTCCAGGCTCAGTGCGGGGTTGAGACCCCTTGCTCCTCAGGGGGACCTTTGCAGCTGAGATGTTCCTATTGATTCTCAGCTGCCACGTGTGAATGTGGGGGTCTGCCCTTCTTTCATCCTGCCCCTCCTACCAGTCTCCACATGGCTTCTTCGGTGTATCCTTAGTTATCAGACTTCTTTTCAACTAGTCATAAGATGGTGATCCAGGCTGATTGTTCCATAATTTAGTTGGAATTTTGACGTGGCCCAGGGAGGAAGTGAGTGGAACATACACCTACTCCGCTCCTCTGGCTCCCTCCTAGTGCTATTACAGTAGGCAATGTACTGCAGTGGCTGACGGTTTGGCTCAGACCTGGATTTGAGCTGTGGCCCTGAACTTAGCAGCAGTGTAACCTTCGAGCCTCAGCTTCTCCATGAGGAATTGCAGTCAGGTCTTTATGTATCCAAAGCTGATTCCTTGCATACCAGCTTCCCCTGTGACGAGGCTGGATTACAGGGGGTGCTCTCTGGGTGGGGCAGGCAGGTGTTTCAAGTGGGAAGGGGACTGGCGATCACACATGTGCAGGAGGAGGAGAAACCAAGGAGCAGTGGGTGAGCGGGAGTTGGGCTGACTTGGAAAAAAGTGAAAAGCGCAAGTTCCTAAGCTTTCATCGGTTGTTTGCAGCTTTTCTGATTTTTTCCCCTTTTTGTGAGTATTTTATTTGGTTTGTTTCTAGAGGAATAAGCCCATTATGATTATGGAATACTGGGTCGGCTGGTTCGACACATGGGGAGGTGAGCACATGGTTAAAGATGCCAACGGTAAGTGTTTCTCAGTGCTTCAGCCAAGCAGACATGGCCCTGGGCTGTGGGTCCTTCACACATTTCTCTGCTGGCTACTCCGCTCATTCGACCGTGACTATTAATTCAACACATACAATACACAGGGGCGGGGCGGGGCCTGGAGGTGCACTGGCGGGAAAAATTACCTGGCTCCTGCTCCCAGGGAGCTTGCACTTTGGTGGAGCTGGCAGATAATGAGGACGTAAAACAATCAATATCTGACAAACAGGACGCAGTGATAGAAAGGCAGGGACAGACCTGCAGAGGGGAGTCAGGGTGGTCCCAAGAGGGTCTCTGACAAAACGACATCTCTGAAGAAGGGGATGCATCTGCCGAAATTCTTAACCATCTCTGGGAAACGCACAGGCCATCGCTGGGGAGTTGTCAGGGGTGTGGCTGTAATTGTTGGTAGACCAGCAGTGGCACCTGAGAGAGTAGATTCTGGAGCCAGAGGTCAGGGTCTCCGTCCCCGCTCGGCCGCACTGGCCGCTGACCGCTTCTCAGGTTCAGTGTCCTCATCCAAGAATGGGGATCATCATGTAATTTACCTCATAGGGTTGTTGCGCAGGTGAAATATGGCAACCCACGGAACCCACGCAGATCGATGCCTGGCAGATGTTGCTAATAAAAGAATTTTGCTACTAAAAATAGTTTACTATTGCTATTATGCAAACAAGCTCACTTGTACCTGACGTAAAGAGAACCATTGGAAAGTACCAACCGAATGAGAAAAGTCTGCTTTGGCCTGAAAACAGAACTCC